>JAXRKP010000873.1:110000-117500 GCA_037039925.1 Doris montereyensis
TTGTTGATGTTTGATGTTTAGTGATCCATGTCCAGTTTATACTGTTGTTGTTGATGTTTGATGTTTAGTGATGCATGTCCAGTTTATAATGTCGTTGTTCATGTTTGATGTTTAGTGATCCATGTCCAGTTTATACTGTTGTTGTTGATGTTTGATGTTTAGTGATGCATGTCTAGTTTATAATGTTGTTGTTGATGTTTGATGTTTAGTGATCCATGTCTAGTTTATAATGTTGTTGTTGATGTTTGATGTTTAGTGATGCATGTCTAGTTTATAATGTTGTTGTTGATGTTTGATGTTTAGTGATGCATGTCTGGTTTATAATGTTGTTGTTCATGTTTGATGTTTAGTGATCCATGTCTAGTTTATAATGTTGCTGTTGATGTTTGATGTTTAGTGATCCATGTCTAGTTTATAATGTTGCTGTTGATGTTTGATGTTTAGTGATCCATGTCTAGTTTATAATGTTGCTGTTGATGTTTGATGTTTAGTGATACATGTCTAGTTTATAATGGTGTTGTTCATGTTTGATGTTTAGTGATCCATGTCCAGTTTATAATGTTGCTGTTGATGTTTGATGTTTAGTGATCCATGTCTAGTTTATAATGTTGCTGTTGATGTTTGATGTTTAGTGATCCATGTCTAGTTTATAATGTTGCTGTTGATGTTTGATGTTTAGTGATCCATGTCTAGTTTATAATGTTGCTGTTGATGTTTGATGTTTAGTGATACATGTCTAGTTTATAATGGTGTTGTTCATGTTTGATGTTTAGTGATACATGTCTAGTTTATAATGTTTCTGTTGATGTTTGATGTTTAGTGATACATGTCTAGTTTATAATGTTGCTGTTGATGTCTGATTTTTAGTGATACATGTCTAGTTTATAATGTTGCTGTTGATGTCTGATTTTTAGTGATACATGTCTAGTTTATAATGTTGTTGTTCATGTTTGATGTTTAGTGATAAATGTAGCCATTAACCTTGATTTATAATGCGATTTGTGACGTTAAAATTTATTTCCTTCAAATAGAATGACAATGTTTGAACTCAAACTTGTCTTGCAATGACGTATGTCCGCTACTCGCCTATGACAAGCCTGCTGTATATTCCTAACCGCCTACCCCTTACAGATATAATTAAATATTATTATTATTATTATTAACACACAACTAAAATATCTTAATAATACATTTGTGACGTTGTAAAAAACGTTATGGTCTTCAATAAACGAATGTACTCATATAATTAAAACACATTAATATTGGCAAACATATTTAAAATCAATATTACTATGCGTGAAGCAGAACCTTCACGTTACGAAATTAAAATTCAGTGTTGGCAGTCAAGGTAGAAATAAATGTAAGTCTTGATTTAATTCTGTTCATGTCAAGGTAGAAATACATTAAGTCTTGATTTAATTCTGTTCATGTCAAGGTAGAAATACATGTAAGTCTTGATTTATTCTGTTCACGTCAAGGTAGAAATACATGTAAGTCTTGATTTAATTCTGTTCACGTCAAGGTAGAAATACATGTAAGTCTTGATTTAATTCTGTTCATGTCAAGGTAGAAATAAATGTAAGTTTTGATTTAATTCTGTTCACGTCAAGGCAACCAATTCAAAGGCAAAAGCGTTCGAGCATAAAAAAAGTAAAAAGAAAAAGAAAAGAAAACCTAAACAAAACCAGACAGGATGCCAGCTTGCCGAAGGTTTTGATTTAAGTTCACACAAGAGGATGCCAGCTTGCCAAAGGCGTTGACTAGGCACAAAAGGATGCCAGTTTGCCGAAGGCGTAAACAAAAACCATCAGGATGCCAGCTTGCCGAAGGCGTTGACTAGGCACACAGGATGCCAGCTTGCCGAAGGCGTTGACTAGGCACAACAGGATGTCAGCTTGCCGAAAGCGTTGACTAGGCACATCAGGATACCAGCTTGCCGAAGGCGTTGACTAGGCACATCAGGATGCCAGCTTGCCGAAGGCGTTGGCTAGGCACATCAGGATGCCAGCTTGCCAAAGCGTTGACTAGGCACATCAGGATGCCAGCTTGCCGAAGGCGTTGACTAGGCACATCAGGATGCCAGCTTGCCGAAAGCGTTGACTAGGCACAACAGGATGCCAGCTTGCCAAAGGCGTTGACTAGGCACATCAGGATGCCAGCTTCCCGAAGGCGTTGACTAGGCACAACATGATGCCAGCTTCCCGAAGGCGTTGACTAGGCACAACATGATGCCAGCTTTTCGAAAGCGTTGACTAGGCAAATCAGGGTGCCAGCTTTTCGAAGGCGTTGACTAGGCACAACAGGATGCCAGCTTGCCGAAGGCGTTGACTAGGCACACAGGATGCCAGCTTGCCGAAGGCGTTGACTAGGCACATCAGGATGCCAGCTTGCCGAAGGCGTTGACTAGGCACACCAGATGCCAGCTTGCCGAAGGCGTTGACTAGGCACAACAAGATGCCAGTTGCCGAAGGCGTTGACTAGGCACATCAGGATGCCAGCTTGCCGAAGGCGTTGACTAGGCACACCAGATGCCAGTTTGCCGAAGGCGTTGACTAGGCACAACAAGATGCCAGCCTGCCGAAGGCGTTGAATAGGCACAACAGGATGCCAGCTTGCCGAAGGCGTTGACTAGGAACATCGTGATGCGAGCTTGCCGAAAGCGTTGACTAGGAACATCAGGATGCCAGCTTGCCGAAGGCGTTGATTAGGCACATCAGGATGCCAGCTTGCCGAAGGCGTTGATTAGGCACATCAGGATGCCAGCTTGCCGAAGGCGTTGACTAGGCACATCAGGATGCCAGCTTGCCGAAGGCGTTGACTAGGCACATCAGGATGCCAGCTTGCCGAAGGCGTTGACTAGGGCACATCAGGATGCCAGCTTGCCGAAGGCGTTGACTAGGCACATCAGGATGCCAGCTTGCCGAAGACGTTTACTAAGCACAACAGGATGTCAGCTTGCCGAAGACGTTGACTAGGCGCAACAGGATCTCATTGTAAAACGATCACACTTATATTTAATTGAACATTTAAGAAAGGCAATCGTAACTTGATATTTAAAAAACCCAATCATTATAAGATCAATTAAATCATAATGTTTAAAATGATCCTGTTAATCTAAATGTTTCCTTTAACTGTTAATAATCAATGTAGACATAAAATGTAAATAAGATGACGACATCATAGGAGAGGCGCAATACATTTGCATACATTTTAATCACCTTTATGTCGTTCACCATATCATTTGCGCACACTTTGATCTCTGTTACGTTCTTTACCATATCATTTGCGCACATTTGGGTCACTTTTACGTTCTTTACCATATCATTTGCGCACATTTGGGTCACTTTTACGTTCTTTACCATATCATTTGCGCACATTTGGGTCACTTTTACGTTCTTTACCATATCATTTGCGCACATTTGGGTCACTTTTACGTTCTTTACCATATCATTTGCGCACATTTGGGTCACTTTTACGTTCTTTACCATATCATTTGCGCACATTTGGGTCACTTTACTTCGTTCACCATATCATTTGCGCATATTTGGATCACTTTTACTTCGTTTCACCATATCATTTGCGCATATTTGAATCACTTTTACTTTGTTCACCATTTCATTTGCGCATATTTGAATCACTTTTACTTCGTTCACCATATCATTTGCGCATATTTGAATCACTTTTACTTCGTTCACCATATCATTAATAGGAGCATATTTGGATCCCTTTTACTTGGTTCACCATATCATTTGCGCCCATCCTTTGATCACATTTGTGTCTGTTATTCTTCCAGAAGTTATTGTGACAGACCAAAACCACCCACTAACACCTAAAACCAAAATGTCCACATGCTCCTAAAGACCCATTTATTTTTGTGCCATAAAGAAAGATATAAAAGAACAACATAATCTTACATTATTATTACTACCATCATCTATAACATTGTTATTATACCATCATCTTATTATGATTACTACCATCATCTATAACATTATGATTACTACCATCATCTATAACATTATTATTACTACCATCATCTATAACATTGTTATTACTACCATCATCTATAACATTGTTATTACTACCATCATCTATAACATTGTTATTACTACCATAATCTATAACATTATTATTACTACCATCATCTATAACATTGTTAATACTACCATCATCTATAACATTATTATTACTACCATCATCTATAACATTGTTATTACTACCATCATCTATAACATTATTATTACTACCATCATCTATAACATTGTTATTACTACCATTGACCGTTTTTTGAATATTATTTCATTGCAATGATTACATTTACATATATTTGAATTTTTAAAATTATTTATGTATGTTATGCTATAAATGTTTTAATCACGTAATGTTGAAATGTGCGTAAGCTGTTTGTGTGGGAAGAATAATTTGTGGTGTATAGTAAAAAATGTGTCGTATTTCATATTTTATTGAAGTTATTGTAATACCAAAACACTGCCACTGTTTGGGCAATACAGGTATATCTTATCTTATAATCTTATTTTGATCACCTTCACTTCGTTCACCGCTTTGTGCACATTTGTTTTGGAAACGGATGTCATCATTTGCGCATTTTATTTGCTGTTCGGGATCAGTCTTTATTTGTGCACATTTTATTTGTTGGTGGGAATCAGCCTTTATTTGCGCACTGTATTTATTGGTGGGGATCGGTGTTTATTTGCGCACTGTATTTATTGGTGGGGATCGGTGTTTATATGCGCACTGTATATATTGGTGGGGATCGGTGTTTATTTGCGCACTGTATTTATTGGTGGGGATTGGTGTTTATTTGCGCACTGTATTTATTGGTGGGGATCGTGTGCGCACTTGGTGGGGATCGGTCTTTATTTGAGCACTGTATTTGTTGGTGGGGGCACTGTATTTATTGGTGGGGATCTGTATTTGTTGGTGTTTATTTGGGCACTGTATTTATTGGTGGGGATCGGTCTTTATTTGGGCACTGTATTTGTTGGTGGGGATCGGTCTTTATTTGGGCACTGTATTTGTTGGTGGGATCGGTCTTTATTTGGGCACATTTTATTTGTTGGTGGGGATCGCTCTTCATCTGCGTGGGGACATTTTAATTTTGCTGCGCTCTTTGAAGTTGTTTTTTTCTTGTGCCTCTTTATTTCGTAAAGAGAATGCAGAGGATAGTTTGTCAGATTTCTTTTAAATGTCAATTGTTAACATGTTTATTTAGTAAAAACTAGAATACTTCTAAAACATTGTCAGTATTTAACATTTGAAGGATAAATCTAAACATATCCACTGACTTTTCTACGCTGCGAAGTAAGGCATATGTCATATAAAGTCCATTCTTAGACCCATGAAGGATATATTATATTATAACGGTAATAAAGTTACCTAGAGCTGCTACCACACACAATTGACAAGCCTTCAAAATAGATTTAACCATCTAATTTTCTACAGATTCAGAACCATTTTTTTCTCTTCAGTTTGTAGTATTCTTACGAACGATAAAAGATTTAACCGTTTAGTTTTGTACAATTCGAAACCATTTTTTAATTTTTAATTTGTAATATTCTGACTTACGATAAAATATGTAGTGTTCTACGAATTCAAAACCATTTGTTCTCTTTAGCATTCTGACTTACGATAAAATATGTAGTGTTCTACGAATTCAAAACCATTTGTTCTCTTTAGCATTCTGACTAACGATAAACCGTTTAGTTTTCTACAATTCGAAACCATTTTTTCTCTTTAGTTTGTAGTATTCTGACTTACGATAAACCATCTAGTTTTCTATAGAATGAAAACCATTTTTTTCTCTTTAAGTTTGTAGTATTCTGAATAACGACAAACATCTACTTTTTCACATATTCAAAACCGTTTTTCCTTTCGTTTGACATATTCTGACTAACGCCAAAACATCTAGTACTCTTATATGCAGTATGGAAGATAGGACCCCAGGACGTTTTCTTCTTAAAAGACGCCTTGCAGTATGGAAAGATAGGACCACAGGACGTTTTTCTTCTTAAAAGACGCCTTCCAGGACGTTTTTCTTCTTAAAGCGTATGGAAGATAGGACCACAGGACGTTTTTTCTTCTTAAAAGACGCCTTGCAGTATGGAAGATAGGACCACAGGACCTTCCAGCGTATGGAAGATAGGACCACAGGACGTTTTTCTTTTAAAAGACACCTTCAGTATGGAAGAAGGCGCCTTCCAGCGTGGAAGATAGGAAAAGGGTTTTTCTTCTTAAAAGACGCCTTCAGTATTAGGACCACAGGACGTTTTCTTCTTGCGAGGCGCCTTCCAACGTGGAAATAAAGGGCCTTGCAGTATGGAAGATAGGACCAGAGGACGTTTTTTTCTTCTCCAAAGGGCTACAAGACATCTTTCTTCTCTCAAAAGGCTACAAGGCCTTCCAGACGCCTTCCAGCATGGAAGATAGGGAGACGTTTTCTCCTCAAAGACGCCTTCCAGCATGGAAGATAGGCTACAGGACGTTTTTCTCCTCAAAAGCGCCTTCCAGCATGGAAGATAGGACTACAGGACGTTTTCTCCTCAAAGGCGCCTTCAAAAGGACGCCTTCCAGCATGAAGATAGGACTAAGGACGTTTTCTCTTATCAAAGACGCCTTCCAGCATGGAAGATGGACCTAGGACGTTTTTCTCCTCAAAACGCCTTCCAGCATGGAAGATAGGACTACAGGACGTTTTCTATCCGATAACGAAACATCGGCTAGGTCCCAGTTTATGCTGTCATGTCATCTCCATTGATAGCCTGTAGGAATGGAAGAAATCTTCTAAGTTCTTTTCCCAAACGTGGGGCCTGGGATCCGGCGACGTTTCGGGGGCGACTAAAACCCAACACTTCAAGCACCAAAACGTAGGGGTATTAGTGAGTCGGTGTCTGGCCAGGCGGCGCAAACAGGTACGGAAGATTATAGTACTAGTATCAGGGTCAAAGCGGCTCGCTCCCTTAAGGGCGACTAGTGAGTGCCTCCGACTTCTTGGAGAGTGGTTGGTAGGTTCTTGAGACAAAGCTGGGAAACTCAATTGCCCCCGCCTCCCCCACTTCCTCTGGGCCACTTGTCCTCGGTTGCCGAAAAAAATTAAGGTTATTTTCCTCATGACTCAACCCAAAAATGGCGGAGTTTCCCAACATTGCCTATAATAAACAAGGTAAACCCTGATCCCGCGAGGGAAATTTACGCGACTCAGCATTGCATCGGTGGCTTCCTTTTTGTCCAATGTAATTCAGTGGAGCCAATCGGTAGCCGAGGCGGGTTCAGCCTCCAGGACTAACTGGCCACGAGCCGGTTGAGGACGTAAGCTTTGAATCTCCATTTCAAGGGTTCTGAACAGAGCTCAACGTAACCCGCCCTCTTTGAAGAGAGAGAGAGAGAGAGAGAGAGAGAGAGAGAGAGAGAGAGAGAGAGAGAGAGAGAGAGAGAGAGAGAGAGAGAGAGAGAGAGAGAGAGAGAGAGAGAGAGGGAGGGAAG
>JAXRKP010000873.1:122500-130000 GCA_037039925.1 Doris montereyensis
GTGCAATCAACTCCGAATAGCTTTCTCTTAGAATTCGGTAGTCTAGGGGCAATGTGTCGGCCTCTCAACCAAAAGGTCGTGGGTTTTAGACCCGGCAGGTTGAAACATCTTTCTCGACTTTTTTTTTCGGGTAAACCCTACCGCTCCACCCCCTCAAATCCCCTCCTCCCCCCCCATCCCCTCTGGGCGAGGTAGGTGGATAGACACCTAGTCCCATTTGAGACGGACGATAAAAAGGGGGTCCGGTGGCAGGATCACAACATTCTGTGCATGTTAAAGATGCTTTGGTTGTTTACAGGGCGGTCAGGGCAAAATCAAAAATCCTAACAAACTCCCGAGATCGCCTTAGTCGAGGATGTGGGTAAAATCAAATTAAATCATTTAATATTACAAAGTCGTCCTTCTCCCTCTCAAGGGAACTCATGACTCCAGAGGCAAGGTGTTGGCCTCTCAAACCAAAAGGTAGTAAATGGGTTCGAGCCCCGCCAACGGTTGATAATTTTTGTCGAGTTTTTTTTAGGTTTTTCGAGAAAATCTACCCCTCCTGGTCCAGGTAGGTGAATTGACACCTGGTCCCATCGGAGATGGACGATAAAAAGGAGGTCCCGTGTGCAGATCACAACACTCTGTGCACGTTAAAGATCCCTTGGCTTTTTACAGGTCAGTCCGGCAAAATACAAATAAAAAATCCTACCGAAATCACCTCGAGATCACCTTAATTATGGATGTGGGTAAATCAAATCAAAGTCAAATCAAAGCATTGAAGCTGACGCGACTCCGTCAAGTAACGCATGACATATTGTAAAGTCGTCTTTCTCCCTTTCAAACAAACAACAATAATAGACGTTGAATGGAACAGGGATTGGAAATTATTCCAATGGGTTTGAACCCAAAGCTTGCAAATTGAGGAGCTTCGCTTTCATTTTCATTCATACGCTTTGGATTCATGGTACAAAATTGCATAATATGCGAACGAATAGGAGCGCGTCAGTCAGAGTGGGTTCGTTTCGTTTCGGGTTCCGTACTCACGTGATCTCTGTTATTTTTGATGAATGCACGATTTTAATAAATGAAATAAAGTTAATAAAAAAGCCTTACGGCAGGGAGCTCATCCCGGATTTTATAGCGTAAAGCGGATCAGCTCTTTTCGTTGATTTTTCTTTTTTAATACAATACAGCCACACATCCTGATTCCTAACTTGTTAAATATGGGTTTGGGAAAAAGTGTAACTCTCTGGATCTTAGATTTTCTGACCAACAGACCTCAATTTTTGACTCGTCAGTAATTGTAATAAACACTGGAGCACCCCAGGGGACTGTCCTTGCACCTATACTCTTTTTTTATCTCCCCTAATGATTGTAAAACTGCGTTTGAAAACATCCCAATAATAAAATATGCAGAATGATGATACTTCTATCCAAGCTCTTATCAGGTCAGATGTAGATCTAATCAATTATGCTCAAGAAATCAAAGGTTTGTAAAATGGTGTGATGACTATTGTTTACAATTTAAAGTTAACAAAACAAAAGAAATTATTTTTGATTTTAGGAAGACAAATAACATCCATAATGATATTGTTATAAAAGATGAAACAGTTGAGACAGTTAATGAATATATCTTGGCATACTTTTTGACGAGAATCTAGAATGACAAAAACAATCAAATAAAATTGTAAAGAACCTGAACAAAAGAATGTATTTTATGAGGAAGCTTTATGAGTTCAAAATTGATAACACTCTAATAAGACTTTTCCATCAAGCTTGCATAAAGAGTATTATTATTTTTAGTATAACTGCATGAGAAAGAAATACAAGAGATAAAGCAAAGAAGAAATTTAATAGGACCGTGAAATACATAGGAAACTCATAAATGATGTAAAGCCGGAGAACTTTGAAGATCTGTATGAGATTCAATGCAAGATCAAACTCAGGAGCATACTTAAAGACAACACCCACCATCTTTCTCCATACCCAAAACAAGTAGTAGAAGCGATAGACTTATACATTTAAAATCCCGCACTGAGAGATATTTTAGATCTTTTCTTCCAAGCGCCATACGAAAGTTTGACCATATCTTACTTTGAAAGCACAATGGCGTTTTCCTCACAATGTTTAAGAAATGTAAATTGATGGATGGGTAATGAATGATTAATGATAAGTTAATGAATGTGTTTGAAGCTTAACTAATTTGTCTATAATTATTCTATCTTTAAAAAAAAAAAAAAAGATGTATTTTGTTTCACCGCACTATTTATTTATCCACCTTTGAATGTTTTGTATACGTCTCCTAAAATCTAAACATTTAATGATTAACTAAGTTAAATTTGTTTTTTATTTGAATGCATGTATTCTGTTATTTTTCAAACGGAAACTGTGATAACAAGAGTATAATTTCCTTTTTTAAGGATCCAGAAAGATGATTGAAAATTGAAAATTGAAATTGAAAATTGAAATCAGGAGATAATAATCAATGCCCTTCACAGGACGCTAGGCTGTCGCAGATATTACTTCAAAAATAGCTGTTGGTACCCATTTGCATTTAGGTAGAATGGGCAAAAATGTGTTAAGTCTTTCCCGAGGAATACAACGTCGGACCTAGCATTGCTAGAATTCAAACCTAAGACTCCATGATCTCAAGTTTGACAATTTAACTAGTAGACCACTGACACCAAACGATTTTAGTGCTGCACTAAATTTGTCTTCGCTTTCTCTTGTGTCTTGTAGTCTCGGTGTGAATTGTGACGACATATTTGTTCCCACACAGCTCTTTGTTTCATCATGTCGGGCATCGAATTCTTGATTGAATCCCCTTGTGGTATGATAAATCAAATCCAAAATACAGCAACAGTACCTTTGTAAATGCCTAGCGGAAAGAATTGGCGTAAAAATCAAATCTAATGGTAACTTAATTGACATAGGCGCTTTTGCATCTTTATCTTCAGAGCAGGACTCCTCAGCAACTTCAGCAACTTCTGCGATCCGTTTAGTCGGAAATTTCAGTGTTTTCGATCTTGTACAGGTGATCCAAGATTGTCCAGGTCCTTTTCTGTTTTCAGTGATAGGCCAGGGTCGAATGAGAGAGAGAGAGTTCTTTTTTGATCACTGTTGGCAGTGTTCTGATGAATCTCCCTCTAAACCTTTTACAAAATTTGGTGAAATATAGCTCCATAGCATTATTTGCGGGAATTTCTTCGTTTCGTCTTATGATATTATGTCCAAAGAGCGCCACCGATTTTCTACAATGAAGGCGGAGAGGGCTTTCATTGCACATTTTATATACTGGCTTGTTGGTTGTTTTGACTGGACAGTTGATGTTTGTAATTGTTTCCAATTGAAGACATCTACTTTTATCCTTTCAGTTTGTGTCAGTGACCATGTGCCACAGTTGTAGTTAGAATAAATTTCACAAGCGGTTTGTACAACTTGGCTATTTACTTTTCACTCATAAGTACGAATGATTTCATTGTGTATCAATCACTGAAAGTAGTTTAATTTGACATGTCCAAGTAATAGGAAAATAAGGAAAAAATGGTCATTAATTCAATAGGCATGCAAATCCATTACGATAATATCCTTGAATCATAATGAAACATCCGTCAATGGCAAAATATTTATTTGATACATATACACATATACATCCAATAATGCAATAATAATTCTGTATTATATAACTACAAACAAGTCAAAGCGATATCTGACCTAACATCTAAATTTCCCATCCGATTATGCTCAAGTTTCTATTAAAGGTTGTAAAAGCAATGTGTCCTTTGACCTTTATGATGAAAAAATGCCTTTTTGGTGAGTAGGCTTACTAATGAATCAATTCATTTTTGAAGTTTCGATGGTAACTTATGTTTTTGCTTTTAAAACTCTCATGTTCTTATCAACCAAACAGGATTCATCGGCCTTAATCGTCTTCACTTTGCACATAGATCTATCTGCAGTACAGTACGATCAAGTACAGTCGAGATGAATATTATTACATACACATTACCGAACACGAAATCTAAACCTAGATCTGACTCTGGAGTCACTTTGAATTCATCCTCTATGAAGGCATTAAAGCAAGCAGTCATTGTGGGATAGTGGCTGAATGTGACGCAATGGGAAGCCTTCGGGGTTTTTCTTTTACATTCGTTTTTTGGGGGGTTTTTGTTTGACGTAGAAGGAAAGATGGAACTCTTGGCTGGCACAGGTGATTTTTTTATTGTCTGATGATAGTCCAATCTATATCAAATTGCTGACTATATCTAGATCAAAATTGCCTTGGTTGGATGATAATCAATCTAGGTCAAATGTGATTCGGTCCAATGGTAGTCCAATCTAGGTCAAAATTGCTTCTGTCCAATGACAGTCCAATCTACGTCAAAATTGCTGACTATATATAGGTCAAAATTGTCTCGGTCCGATGATAGTCCAATCTAGGTCAAAATTGTCTCAGTCCGATGATAGTCCAATCTAAGTCAAAATTGCTTCAGTCCGATGATAGTCAATCTAAGTCAAAATTGCTTCAGTCCGATGATAGTCAATCTAAGTCAAAATTGCTTCAGTCCGATGGCACTACAATGACAGTCCAATCTAAGTCAAAATTGCTTCAGTCCGATGATAGTCCAATCTAGGTCAAAATTGCTGACTATATATAGGTCAAAATTGTCTCGGTCCGATGATAGTCCAATCTAAGTCAAAATTGCTTCGGTCCGATGATAGTCCAATCTAGGTCTATTTATATTGTTAGATCATTAGTTCCAGATCTAGATTCTAGGTCTAGATCTTAATATAATTAGAAAGCATTATAAAGAGGATATATGTAGACGAGAATCTAGAATCTAGATTTAGATCAAGATCTAAATACTTGATCTGTTATGATTAGGCATATCTAGATTCTAGATGAGATCTAGTTATAGATCTAGATCTAGCTCTAGACTAGTGTGTCTGCCTACGAATCTGGTCCTCAGAAGACAGGAAACAAGAGGTTTTAGGCAGTGGTATCAATCAAGTGACTTTCAAGATTGAAATGCGCACAAATTAAAATCGAAAACACACAGAACTTAGAAATAGACTAAATATCTACCTGCCAAACAAAGAAAAAGTTTTTGACCTGGATGTTTTAGCGCCAAAAGACTTGAAAAACTGTGCAAGACAGACTATGGAGATCTAGGAATGGAGTTACAAAACGCGGAACTGGCGTGAATATGATTTTGTTTTAGAATTGTATGTGTGTAACACGCATTTCATCTTTACAACTGTCGCAAATCATTACTTTTTGAAATGTTGATACTGATTATATCATTGCCAATGTGTGCTTAGGCCAACATTGATTGTGTAGTACAGTAGTCTCCGCCAAAATGCACGGCCCACGGGTGACAAAAACATTATGCATTTTAGCGAAGGTGCATTTTGACGGAGTTAAGGATCTAGATGCTACACACACACACCCCCCCCCACACACACACACACAGACGGAGTTACACTGCGTGACAGATTTTGTCATTGGGACAAGGCAAAAATGGTTTATCAAGTTCGTTTGTCACATGACTCTCTAAATGCAACAAGTTGAAGATGGACTTACAAAAACGTATTGCATTTTGGCGAAGTCAAGCCAGCCGTTATTGCATTTTGAGAGGGTATTTAGCGTTGTAAAATTCGTTAAACGAAAACACCGTGCATTATGACGAATCGTGCATTTTGGCGGCGTGCAATTTGGCGGAAACTACTGTAATGACATTCCAATCGCCAGAGGACCTAGCCTTGCCTCGGATGGGGGGGGGGGAGGGGCGGGAGGGGAAGGTTGGGGTGGGGCGGAGTTGGTGGGTAGGCTGGACGGGGGGGGGGGAGGGAAGGGTAGGGGATGGTAATAGATTAGCAATTTTCTCTCATCATCTAAATCTAGATCTATCTAGGTCGAGGCGAGCTTAGTAAGCTCGCCTCGATCTAGGTATAATCCAAGCCACCATTTTAATTGTTTACGACAACTGTATTCATACCCGCTTCCAGGACCAATACTCTAGATCTACACGGCTAATGTCAACACAGCTGTAAGAATGCATTGCCTGAGGGATCTAATCTTATATTGATTTAATGTCTTTTACGGGTATTCCTTTGCTAACAACACTAGATTGTGATGGTTTATGGCCTAATTTGTGTTTAACAGCCAGAAATACGTGGTTTGGCCTCAAAGAGTAGCTTATCAATGTGTGGGATTGATAGTAACAAATTACCAAAACATCTAGTCTAGATCTAGCGTCCAGAATCTAGAATCTAGATCTAGCTCTAGCTCTAGATTTAGGATATTACCGCTATCGACGACTGATTCAGGTGTGGCAATAGATTAGATCTAGTGACTGGCCAAAGAATTCTATATATTTATCTATGGGAATTATTATCAAATGCTTCAAATAAGGCTTGAATAATATAGATCTAGATAGGTCTAATAGTCCCTCCGTGTCGGGAACGGAAGGCAGAAATACCGTCAAATGGTCACCTCGACGTCACCGCTCTAGATTAAAAGTAGTGCGTACCAATCGGAGAGAGGTATTTCGTTTTATGACATTCCTGCCTGGCTTTTCCGTGACGTCACTTGACGACGTGCTTAATCGGAGAATAATGCTTGGGGGTAACCAAGCTTATGGAATGGGAAGGGGGCAATAATAATACATTGTGATATGCATTCAAATATTTGTATATAAATTAATGTAGAATCCTTGTTGACACTGTGAAGCTGAAGATTGTCAATGTCAGCAATTTTTCTTCATTAGTATTCAGATTTCGGTTGAATTTTGTTAGCGTACCCGGGACACTGGTATTTTAGTATCGACGCTCAGATTGATTGCAACTCGTGTGACTGTGAAGAGGCAAGAGAACGCATGCTTCTTGGAAGATTCTAATTGCTTCAACAACGTGTATGTATAAACATTATTAGGTAGACAAACAATATTTTAACAAAACTCCCCTGTTTCTCTGTCTGTCTTTGTGTCTGTCTGTCTCTGTCTCTGTTTCTGTCTCTGTCTGTCTCTGTCTGTGTCTGTCTCTGTCTGTCTCTGTCTCTCTGTCTTTGTCTCTGTTTCTGTCTCTGTCTGTTTGTCTCTGTTTCTGTCTCTGTGTCTGTGTCTGTCTCTGTTTCTGTCTGTCTCTGTCTCTGTCTCTGTCTGTCTGTCTATCTCTCTCTCTGTCTGCCTGTCTCTCTCTCTCTCTGTCTCTCTCTCTCTCTCTTCTCTCTCTCTCTCTCTCTCTCTTTCTCTCTCTCTATCTCTCTCTCTCTCTCTCTCTCTCTCTCTCTCTCTCTCTCTCTCTCTCTCTCTCTCTCTCTCTCTCTCTCTCTCTCTCTCTCTCTCTCTCTCTCTCTCATTATGACCAGACTGACCTCTCAACAGCCAAGAGATCTTTAACGTGCTCAGAGCGTTGTGATATAGACACGGGTTCTCCCTTTTATCGTTCGTCTCCGATGGGACTAGGTGTCAATCCACCTACCTAGACCAGCCCCCCCCTCCCCCCAGGGGGCGG
>JAXRKP010000873.1:135000-142500 GCA_037039925.1 Doris montereyensis
CCAGCAGACCATTTCATTCAAAGTCCTTCTCAACTCCTGAGGGAGCATACAATACACAAGCCTGTTTGGCTTTTCGTACTAACACACAGACAAGGTCTTTCTCTACCTATAGCTGGGTACTCATTCATACCTGAGTCAAGTAAGGAAATTAGAGTGAAGTACCTTTCCTAAGAGTACAACGTTGTGAAAAAACCCCACCTGTGCCAGCCAAGAGTTCCATCTTTCCTTCTACGTCAAACAAAACCAAAAAAAAAAAACGAATGTAAAAAGAAAAAAAACCCCGAAGGCTTCCCATTGCGTCACATTCAGCCACTATCCCACAATGACTGCTTGCTTTAATGCCTTCATAGAGGATACATTCAAAGTGACTCCAGAGTCAGATCTAGATTTAGATTTCGTGTTCGGTAATGTGTATGTCATAGTATACATCTCGACTGTACTTGATCGTACTGTACTGCAGATAGATCTATGTGCAAAGTGAAGACGATTAAGGCCGATGAATCCTGTTTGGTTGATAAGAACATGAGAGTTTTAAAAGCAAAATATAAGTTACCATCGAAGCTTCAAAAATGAATTGATTCATTAGTAAGCCTACTCATAAAAAAGGCATTTTTTCGTCATAGAGGTCAAAGGACACATTGCTTTTACACCCTTAATAGAAACTTGAGCATAATCGGATGGGAAATTTAGACGTTAGGTCAGATATTGCTTTGACTTGTTTGTAGTTGTATAATACAGAATTATTATTGCATTATTGGATGTATATGTGTATATGTATCAAATAAATATTTTGCCATTGACGGATGTTTCATTATGATTCAAGGATATTATCGTAATGGATTTGCATGCCTATTGAATTAATGACTATTTTTTCCTTATTTTCTTACTCCTTCTTGACATGTCTAATTAAACTTCTTTCAGTGATTGATACACAATGGATTCATTCGTTTTTATGAGTGAAAGAAAATAGCCAAGTTGTAAAAAGCGCTTGTGAAATCTATTCTAACTTACAACTGTGGCACATGGCCACTGACAAAAAACTGAAGTGGCAAGAGTAGATGTCTTCAATTGGAACAATTACGAACATAAACTGTCCAGTCAAAACAACCAACAAGTCACTATATAAGGTGTGCAATGAAAAGCCCCTCTCCGCCTTCATTGTAGAAAATCGTTGGCGCCTTTTTGGACATAATATCATAAGACGAAACGAAGAAATTCCTGCAAATAACGCAATGATGTTATATTTCACCAAATTTTGTAAAAAGTTTGAGGGAGATTCATCAGAACACTGCCAACAGTGATCAAGAAAGAACTCTCTCGATTCGACCCTGGCCTATCACTGAAAACAGAAAAGGACCTGGACAATCTTGGATCACCTGTACAAGATCAAAAACACTGAAATTTCCGACTAAACGAATCGCAGAAGTTGCTGAGGAGTCCTGCTCTGAAGATAAAGATGCAAAAAGCGCCTATGTCAATTAAGTTACCATTAGATTTGATTTTTACGCCAATTCTTTCCGCTAGGCATTTACAAAGGTACTGTTGCTGTATTTTGGATTTGATTTATCATACCACAAGGGGATTCAATCAAGAATTCGATGCCCGACATGATGAAACAAAGAGCTGTGTGGGAACAAAAATGTCGTCACAATTCACACTGAGACCACAAGACACAAGAGAAAGCGAAGACAAATTTAGTGCAGCACTAAAATCGTTTGGCGTCAGTGGTCTACTAGTTAAGTTGTCAAACTTGAGATCATGGAGTCTTAGGTTTGAATCCTAGCAATGCTACGTCCGACGTTGAATTCCTCGGGAAAGACTTAACATTTTGCCCATTACCTAAATGCAAATGGGCACCAACAGTTGTTTGGAGTAATATCTGTGACAGCCTAGCGTCCTGTTAAGGGGATTGATTATTATCTCTGATTTGATTTCAATTTTCAATTTCAATTTTCAATCATCTTTATTGATCCTTAAAAAAAAGGAAATTATACTTGTGTTATCACAATTTCCGTTTGAAAAATAACGGAATACACCAATGCATTCAAATAAAAAACAAATTTAACTTAGTTAATCATTAAATGTTTAGATTTCAGGAGAAGTATACAAAAAATTCAAAGGTGGGTAAATAAATAGTGCGGTGAAACAATATACATAAAAATAATTATTTAAAAAAAAAAGATAGAATAATTATAGACAAATCAGTTTAGCTTCATACACATTCATTAACTTATCATAAATCATTCATTCCCCATCCATCAATTTACATTTCTTAAACATTGTGAGGAAAACGCCATTGTGCTTTCAAAGTAAGGTATGGTCAAACTTTCGTATGGCGCTTGGAAGAAAAGATCTAAAATATCTCTCAGTGCGGGATTTTAAATGTATAAGTCTATCGTTTCTACTACTTGTTTTGGGTATGGAGAAAAGAGGGTGGGTGTTGTCTTTGAGTATACTCCTGAGTTTGATCTTGCATTGAATCTCATACAGATCTTCAAAGTTCTCCGGCTCTACATCATTTATGAGTTTCCCTATGTATTTCAGGTCCTATTAAATTTCTTCTTTTTCTATCTCTTGTATTTCCTCCCATGCAGTTATACTAAAAATAATAATACTCTTTATGCAAGCTTGATGGAAAAGTCTTATTAGAGTGTTATCAATTTGAAACTCATAAAGCTTCCTCATAAAATACATTCTTTTGTTCAGGTTCTTTACAATTTTATTTGATTGTTTTTGTCATTCCAGATTCTCGTCAAAACGTATGCCAAGATATATTTATTAACTATCTCAACTGTTTCATCTTTTATAACAATATCATTATGGATGTTATTTGTCTTCCTAAAATTAAAAATCATTTTTTTTGTTTTGTTAACTTAAAGTTGTAAATAATTGTCATCACACCATTTTACAAACCTTTTGATTTCTTGAGCATAATTGATTAGATCTACTTCTGACCTGATAAGAGCTTGGATAGAAGTATCATCTGCATATTTTATTATTGGGATGTTTTCAAACACAGTTTTACAATCATGAGTGTAGATAGAAAAGAGTATAGGTGCAAGGACATTCCCTTGGAGTGCTCCAGTGTTTGTTACAATTACTGACGAGTCAAAAATACCATTCTCCGATTCTAATCTAACAAATTGAGGTCTGTTGGTCAGAAAATCTAAAATCCAGAGAGTTACACTTTTTCCCAAACCCATATTTAACAATTTAGGAATCAGGATGTGTGGCTGTATTGTATTAAAAGCGAAAAATCAACGAAAAGAGCATATCCGCTTTACGCTATAAAATCCGAGATGAGCTCCTTGCCGTAAGGCTTTTTTATTAACTTTATTTCATTTATTAAAATCGTGCATTCATCAAAAATAACAGACATCACGTGAGAGTACGGAACCCGAAACGAAACGAACCCACTCTGACTGACGCGCTCCTATTCGTTCGCATATTATGCAATTTTGTACCATGAATCCAAAGCGTATGAATGAAAGTGAAAGCGAAGCTCCTCAATTTGCAAGCTTTGGGTTCAAACCCATTGGAATCATTTCCAATCCCTGTTCCATTCAACGTCTATTATTGTTGTTTGTTTGAAAGGAGAAAGACGACTTTACAATATGTCATGCGTTACTTGATGGAGTCGCGTCAGCTTCAATGCTTTGATTTGACTTTAATTTGATTTACCCACATCCATAATTAAGGTGATCTCGGGGTGATTTCGGTAGGATTTTTTATTTTTATTTTGCCGGACTGACCTGTAAAAAGCCGAGGGATCTTTAACGTGCACAGAATGTTGTGATCTGCACACAGAACCTCCTTTTAATCGTCCATCTCCGATGGGACCAGGTATCAATTCACCTACCTGGACCCGGAGGAGTAGATTTTTCTCGAAAATCCACCCGACCCAAGATCTCCTTAGATGTGGATGTAGGTAAAATCAAATCTAACGCATGACACATGTTTGGCAAATCACCCCTTCCCTACCTCTACGTCACCCTTTACCATCAGCTTGTTTTCTCCACACAAATACATGATCAACAGCCTAATGAGGGATTTAACATGATCGTGAATGTATGTTCACACTTTCATGTCCACAACATGTGTGGATGTTTCACTTCTGGACAGACAGCTGTTTTGAATTGCATAGTGAGTTTTTGCTAGATCCAACCTTCTGAGGACAAGACAAGACCAAAACGTTTTGTTATCCTGCACGTTAAAAGCAAGCGAAGACTAGGGAAAAGGTCTCTGAAATCAATTTGGAAACTTAAATTGAGTGGAAATTATTATTTCTTTGTGGATATTACAAATTTCTGGTGAAAATTTAATTTCAGTCAAAATGTCATGTGAGAGGAAATTAAAATTGAGTAGAGATTTATTCATTTAACCTGTTAGCGTTTAAACCGACAAAAAAACCCGACATGCGCATATCCCACGCTGAAAGTTCAAAGCGACAGAAACCGACACCTGCCAACACAGGCCCAAAATGTTCAAGCCGACAGAAACCGACAAGTGGCACACCCCTGTTTTGTTAGCTGTAATTGGTCACATAAATGATGCTATTGTTCTAAATTTAGAATAGAATACAAGATCAAAGGTCAGAGCAGTTTCATGTGACCAACTGAAGGTAGTGCCATGAAAGTGCAGACAGATCCGCATTCTTCTGTGAAGATCAATTGGCAGGAAGTCAGAAAAAAAACAAACCGGGTTGCCACAGTGGAGAGGAAGTTGAGCGTACAGAGCAAGATGGTCGCCGCTTAATTTAAACACAAAAGGGTTCAGTGGAAATTCAAATCAAATGTTAACTGTTACTAATAAAGTCTTGGAGGCAGAGACGTCTCCATATGATGGGATCTTTATAAATGGCATTCCAGTGACTGCAGGTAGCACCAAGCCGACACACACTTTCGGCATCCAGAAATGACATCAAGCGAATCTAGAGACATGACACAAGAGAAACAAACATTTGGTACTCTGTCAAGAAAATCAGGAGAAACCATTCATTCTTTCTTTCTTTCTCAGTTCCCATTTTACCTTCTGGTGTATGGGTTTTTAGATATCCAAAATGATCTTTCTTCAAGCTACCGTCCTGAAATTTTTTGTTTCCTTCTGTATTCTAAATGAGATTAATAATGTAGTAACAGTCTTGTTAAATTATACATTTTTTAACTCTATTTCATATTCCTAGCCGTGCATCTTTCTTTTGTACAGTCTGCTTGTCGCATGGTGACCACATAGTCTAAGCTGAAGACATTTCCATACCATTTCACATTGTTTAATCACATTTTAAACATTGGACACAATGACAAATCTAAAGACGCTGATGAAAAATTATGTTTGCATATTATATAATTTCAACTAAATAGTCAGTAGAGCACTAGATAATAATATGGTAGATTCACACATTATGGCTATTATTCTCATCACCCACATCATTACGAGCACCAGCCAATTAAATATAAAAAACAAATTCAAACTTGTCTGTTCTTAGTTTTCAAACTGTCCACGACAGCGTTGAGAGAAATGGTGGAATATTTTCTTGAGTTGGCATCTTTAGTTTAAGTCTCAATGTTTTTGACAAATGCTGCTTTTATTTTTATTGCATGTAACATTATATTGAATGAAGAAAAAAGAAAAGCAGTTTCAGTAACATTATAAAACACACACATATCTCTATTTATTACAATCTTTGCACATACAATACTTGCAAGTTGTAAAAGTAACGTACATTGTCAAAGTAAAGAGAGTTACAAAAGGAAAATTAAAGGGTAAAAATACCCCGCAAAGATGTACTCGACATCGAAGGGAAAAAAAAAGACCAAACGCAGACCATTCATCCTCCCGTACCTTCCGCACACACACAGCGTGTCATTAATATTGTCCGCAAGAACCTGCCGCTTCTACACGCTAGTGACGAGACCAGACATGTTTTGCCTTCCTTTCCGTTTAATTGTCTTCAAGAGACACACTAGCCTGCAGGATATTTTTGTGCAGAGTCACCTCTCTACTGACTCCTAGCCATCGGACACCATCCGGTGTGAACGCCCTAACTGCAAGACATACCCTTTTGTGGATGGCTCCACAACCATGCAGTTCCCTAAACAAACTTAGACAGTGATTGGGCAATTGGCCTGCGTATCTTGCAATGTCAATTATGCTCTTAGCTGCGGTCATAATGGAATGGCCTACATCAGAGAAACTGGTTTGCAACTCTCCAACAGATTTGGCCATCACAGGAGAGACATTGAAAACTGCGAAAGCAAGCCGGTGCCTTTGCATTTTATTGGAACAGTTCTTCGCGGAACCCATGACCTGAAAGTGTGCATTCTCACTCTCAGGTTCTGCGCCGGCAGTGTTGAGTCTGGGAAATCAATAGAGAACCAACTAATAAAAAGATTGGACACAATCAACCCTGATGGTATGAACTTCTCACACCAATTCGTAGAATTTTTGCAGGAGGAACTCCCATAGTCGGGCACACGCTATCACTATCCGTGACCTTCACCATTCTCCGCCCTACCCCATCTACCCCACCACCACCCTCCATGAAAATATCCCACCGTCACACTGCCTCCCCCCTTCCCATCCTGGGCTTAGTTGGATTCCCTCCGGCAGTTCATCCCCCATGTGCTTATCTATGGTAGTAGGCATTTTTGCATGTTTCTCCATGTTTCACCACCACCGGAAGTAGCATGGTAGTTCAACAAGCAGTTGTCGTTATCAGTGGTTACGTTCTTTGTTCCGCATATTTTGTAATGCAAAATTAATTTTAAGTCACTAGCATTGTTACTAATACGAAGGAGCCACAGTGGAGTGAAGTCAAAGGTGAACCTTTTATTACTTACTTATTTTCATTTTTTTTAAAATTTCATTCTAGATCTGAACCTTCCATTCTCGCTCATTCTTCACATCCCCCTCTACTACGTTTTTTATCATCACTGTCTTTTTCTTTCTTTCTTCCTCCTTTCTTTTTTCTTCTGACATCACATTGTGTGATGCCTGAGGTAACTTAGATTTAGATCGTAGATATTTCTCGTTTGTTGTCTGACGAAGGGTTAAACCCGAAACGTCACGTGTTTGTTCTGTCTTTATTAGTGGGGCTGGAATGTGGATAACAAGGGTGTTTGCAGTCAGGCAGTTGCCTTTCAAATTAAATTGTAATCTCAGTTCACACATGAGTTAAATGCAATCTCAACAAGGACTAGCCAAAAGACATCAATCAAAACGTACTATATTATATATAGACATTGAATAATCAGGATGGACACACACACACACACACACACACACAGAGAGACACAGAGAGAGAAGAGAGAGAGAGAGAGAGAGAGAGAGAGAGAGAGAGAGAGAGAGAGAGAGAGAGAGAGAGAGAGAGAGAGAGAGAGAGAGAGAGAGAGAGAGAGAGAGAGAGAGAAGAGAGAGAGAGAGAGAGAACAGACAGAGACAGAGAGAGAGACAGACAGACAAACAAAGAGAGACAGACAGACAGATAGGCAGAGAGACAGA
>JAXRKP010000873.1:147500-170000 GCA_037039925.1 Doris montereyensis
TTGGAAAGGGGGAGGGGGGGAGGTAATAGGTTGATGTGCAATTGTGTGTTTGCTGCATGAAATTGAAAATATTTGCACAAAAAGATTGTGATATGTATTCATTTCCTTTAATCCCCATTTATAAATCCTTTATTTTCTGTGCAAAATTTGTTTAAATATAACCACGGCATTTGTATACAATTCAGATATGTGAGCATTGCATCAGGAAAAAGCGTTGACTAATTGATCATCTTTAATTAACCATTGGTCATCAGAAATCGACAAACAATAGCGTTTTCAATCAAGAGTTCTTTTCGGCATGGCCGTTAACATCAATGTTTTCAAATCAAGAGTTCTTTTTGGCATGGCATCAGTGTTTTCAAAGCAAGAGTTCTTTTGGCATGACGTTAACATCAGTGTTTTCAAATCAAGAGTTCTTTTTGGCATGGCCGTTAACAACAATGTTTTAATCAGTTCAGTGTTTTCAAATCAAGAGTTCTTTTTGGCATGGCCGTTAACAACAATGTTTTCAATCTAGAGTTCTTTTTGGCATGGCCGTTAACAACAATGTTTTCAATCTAGAGTTCTTTTTGGCAAGGCCGTTAACATCAATGTTTTGAATCAAGAGTTCTTTTTGACATCGTTAACATGTGTTTTCAATCAAGAGTTCTTCGTTGACGACATTGGGCGTTCTTTTCCTGGAAGTTCCAGTCCACAGGGTTGAAAAGCTGTTGAGTTTTCTTGTATCCCCAATATGGCGTCATGACGGTGGTGCTCAGAACAAGTCCGACGTAAAAGTGATCATGAAAGGTGTTGACACGAAATTCCAGATGGCTCCCAGTTCCAGTAAGTGAGGTACCAAAGATGTTTTACGAATCAAGCTGAGTTCTTCTTCCAGGCTCGAGACTTCTCCATTTTGGCCGTTAAGCAAAATGAAACAAAGGCAAGAGAATGGTGTTTTGACAATCGAGACCCGGCATCCAAAATTGTGGTCTAGTGCCTAGATTATGGATAAACTGTAGCAGATAAGCGCTAAGGAATGATGGGTTAGCAACAGTTTGCTGAACGATTTGAAGGCGATGTCTGAAACAATCACAGCAGTAAGCTCGAAGATGAAGAAACCTACTGTGTAAGTCCAAAGTAAGTCGTGGCAGTTGACCAAAGACAACGTCTCGATGTTTGAGTTTTCTTGCATATCCCCATATGGCGTCATGACGCGGTGCTTGAAACTCAGGTGGGTGAAGAAACGGAACTTGGCGCAGATGAGTAGAAAGAAACAAAACTGATAAGTAAAATGGTGAGTTGAACACTGAATTCCAGATGAGGGTGCTCCCTGATGGGTTGGCCAGTCCATTGAAGTATTTGCAGCACTCTAGTACACTACGAAGATGTAATCTGAGATAATCAAAAATCAAGACAGAAGATTCGTTCAGACTTCTCCATTGAGGTGGAAGTTGAAAGCAAATGAAACAATCTGATGACCGACTTGACCACGGCTCATGCTATCTGTATCAGGCCTTAGACCTAGAAATCAGAACATAAGGATGGCTGCCTAGGATTTGTAAATCTGGCGTTGTAGCAGATAATACGCTAAGGAAATGATGGGCAGTTTGCTGGAAATTTGAAGGCGAATGTCTGAAACAAAAAATAAGTTTGTTTGATGACCGAAAACCTAGGACCGGTGTTGCAAAGTAAGTCGTGGCAGTGTATATAATCGACCCAAGTGAACCAAAGACAACGTCTCGATCCCCCCCCCACAGAAATGGCCCAACACACTTCCGCATATCCCAAATCACGCCTCTACACATGGCCAAGTAGACTCATGAACACGCGGTATTATCTTGAAACTCAAGTATTATATCAAGTGAAGTTAAACGGAACTTGTTATATCAAGATGTTATATCAAAATATCAAAACTGTATATAAGTTATATCAATGTTATATCAAGTATTATATCAATGATGGAACACTGTTATATCAAGTGTTATATCTGCTTGTAGTCGAGGTATTATATCAGGAGTGAGGGGTTATATGGATGTTATATCTGATGTGTTATATCAAGTGTTCTTGGCCAAGTATTATTCAAGTATTATATCAGCCCCATATCATTGTAATGATGATGATGTAATCAGAGAGTTAATCAAAAATCAAGACAGAAGATTCGTTATCAGAATTATATATGTGAGGTGGAAGTGTTATAAAAGAGTGTTTATTAAGTGTTATATCAGGTGTTATACCGTGTTGATCAGGTGTTATATCCTAATGCAGGTGTTATATCCAGGTGTTATATCAAGTGTTATGCCTATAGTGTTATATCCAGAAATCAGGTGTTATACATAAGTATTATATCAAGTGTTATATCAGGTGTTATATAGTGTTATATCAGGTGTTATATTAAGTGTTATATCAGGTGTTATATTAAGTGTTATATCAAGTGTTATATCCAAGTGTTATATCAGGTGCAGAAAAAGTACTCAAGTGTTAGAAAACAAGTTTGTATTGTATTATATCAAGTATTATATCAAGTGTTATATCAAGTGTTATATCAAGTGTTATATCAGGTGTTATATCAAAGTGTTATATCAAGTGTTATATCAAGTGTTATATCAAGTGTTATATCAAAGTGCCAGTGTTATATTAAGTGTTATATCAAGTGTTATATCAAGTGTTATATCAAATGTTATATCAAGTGTTATATCAAGTGTTATATCAAGTGTTATATCAAGTGTTATATCAAGTGTTATATCAAGTGTTATATCAAGTGTTATATCAAGTGTTATATCAAGTGTTATATCAAGTGTTATAAAGTGTTATATCAAGTGTTATATCAAGTGTTATATCAAGTGTGTTATATCAAGTGTTATATCAAGTGTTATATCAAGTGTTATATCAAGTGTTATATCAAGTGTTATATCAAGTGTTATATCAAGTGTTATATCAAGTGTTATATCAAGTGTTATATCATGTGATAATCAAGTGTTATATCAAGTGTTATATCAAGTGTTATATCAATTGTTATATCAAGTGTTATATCAAGTGTTATATCAAGTGTTATATCAAGTGTTATATCAAGTGTTATATCAAGTGTTATATCAAGTGTTATATCAAGTGTTATATCCAAGTGTTATATCAAGTGTTATATCAAGTGTTATATCAAGTGTTATATCAAGTGTTTATCAAGTGTTATATCAAGTGTTATATCAAGTGTTATATCAAGTGTTATATCAAGTGTTATATCAAGTGTTATATCAAGTGTTATATCAAGTGTTATATCAAGTGTTATATCAAGTATTATATCAAGTGTTATATATTATATCAAGTGTCAAGTGTTATATCAAGTGTTATATCAAGTGTTATATCAAGTGTTATATCAAGTGTTATATCAAGTGTTATATCAAGTGTTATATCAAGTATTATATCAAGTGTTATATCAAGTATTATATCAAGTGTTATATCAAGTGTTATATCAAGTATTATATCAAGTATTATATCAAGTGTTATATACAAGTATTATATCAAGTGTTATATCAAGTGTTATATCAAGTGTTATATCAAGTATTATATCAAATGTTATATCAAGTGTTATATCAAGTGTTATATCAAGTGTTATATGAAGTGCTATATCAATCAAGTAGTTTATGAGGAATTCAAGTATTAGGGGGACTCGGTAGTCCAGAGGCTAGGTGCCAATATCTCAACCCGAAAGGTCGTGGATTCAAGTGCCAGTTATATCAAGTATTATATTCAAAGTATTTTTCAAGCAAAATCAAGTAATATCAAGTGTATACATACAGTAATGTTATATCAACCCACTGCTATACAATGATAACGATAATCAAGTGTTATATACATGCAGTAATAATGTTATATCTGTTATACAATGAAAACGATAAACAACAACGAGAAGGTATGTATCAAGTAATAATGTCCCACACACCCACTGTTATACAACTATAATCACGATAAACAACAACGAGAAGGTATGTATACATACAGAATAATGTCCACACACCCACTGTTATACAATGAAAACGATAAACAACAACGAGAAAGTATGTATACATGCAGTAATAATGTCCCATACACCCACTATTATACAATGATAACGATAAACAACAACGAGAAAGTATGTATACATACAGTAATAATGTCCCATACACCCACTGCTATACAATGTAACGATAAGCAACAAATGTATACACAACAACGATAAACAACAACGAGAAAGGTATGTATATATACAGTAATAATGTCAACACCCACTGTTATACAATGAAAACGATAAACAACAACGAGAAAGTATGTATACATGCAGTAATACTGTCCCATACACCCACTGTTATACAATGAAAATGATAAACAACAACGAGAAAGTATGTATACATGTCCACACACCCACTGTTATACAATGCTATATAATGATAAACAGCAACGAGAAAGTATGTATACATGCAGTAATAATGTCCCATACACCCACTGCTATATAATGATAAACAACAACGAGAAAGGTATGTATATATGCAGTAATAATGTCCCACCCACATAAACAGCCCAGTAATACTGTCCATACACCCACTGCTATATAATGATAAACATCAACGATAAAGTATGTATACATAAATATGATACAGTAATAATGTCCCATACAACGATAAAGTATGTATACATACAGTAATAATGTCCCATACACCCAGTGCTATATAATGATAAACAACAACGATAAAAGTATGTATACATGCAGTAATAATGTCCCATACACCCACTGCTATATAATGATAAACAACAACGAAAGTATGTATACATGCAGTAATATGTCCCATACACACTGCTATATAATGATAATGATAAACAACAACGATAAAGTAAACAACCGAGGTATGTATACATGCAGTAATAATGTCCCATACACCCACTGCTATATAATGATAAACATCAACGATAAGGTATGTATACATACAGGGTCCCATACACCCACTGACTCGGTAGTCTAGAGATACTCCCAGCTATATAATGATCGAGAATGTTCTCAACCAAGAATAATGATAAACAACAACGAGAAGAGTATGTATACAGCCCTACTGCTATATAATGATCCGTTCAAGAATGTTCACCGAGTTTTTTACAGGGGACTCGAGTCTAGAATGGGTGTCGGCCTCTACCAAGAAGTGATGGGTTCCCACTCCCGTTGAAGAGTTTTTAGTAAAATTTACCCTCCCGGTTGAGGTAGGTAGATCGACACCCAGTCCCATTGAAGATAAAAAAGGAGGTCCTGTGTGCAGATCATATCGGTGTGTGCCCGTTAAAGATCCCCTGGATGTTTACAGGGCAGTCTGGGCAAAATTAAAAATCTTACCAGAAACACCAAGATCACTTTAGTGGTGGATGTGGGTAAATCAAAACAAATCAAATAAAAAAGTATAATATACGATAATTATGCCACCTATATTCTCTGATGTAGGAAAGAAAAAGCGAGACTATAAATACCGTGTTTTGAATCCCATTAATTGATTCATGTGTGGGTTCAGAAATTCAAGTTGAATTTATATCATCCATATCTTTATTCAATCAATCAATCAATTAATCAATCAACCAATGTATCAATAATTCAATTGGATAATGGCGAGAAATAAATAAGTGGCTAAATAAGAATGACATTTATAACTAAATATATAACTCAAACATATACACTGTGAGTAAAATAAAAACAATACTCTATATTATAATCTTCTGTTATCTCTTCAAATTGAAGCTGGTTGAAATGTGTTAAATAACTTTATGAAAGAGAGAGAGAGAGAGAGAGAGAGAGAGAGAGAGAGAGAGAGAGAGAGAGAGAGAGAGAGAGAGAGAGAGAGAGAGAGAGAGAGAGAGAGAGAGAGAGAGAGAGAGAGAGACAGACAGACAGACAGACAGACAGACAGACAGACAGACAGACAGACAGACAGACAGACAGACAAACAGACAGACAGAGACAGAGAGAGAGAGAGAGAGAGAGAGAGAGAGAGAGAGAGAGAGAGAGAGAGAGAGAGAGAGAGAGAGAGAGACAGAGAGAGAGAGAGAGAGAGAGAGAGAGAGAGAGAGAGAGAGAGAGAGAGAGAGAGAGAAGAGAGAAGAGAGAGAGAGAGTGAGAGAGAGAGACAGAGAGAGAGAGAGAGAGAGAGAGAGAGAGAGAGAGAGAGAGAGAGAGAGAGAGAGAGAGAGAGAGAGAGAGAGAGAGAGAGAGAGAGAGAGAGAGAGAGAGAGAGAGAGAGAGAGAGAGAGAGAGAGAGAGAGAGAGAGAGAGAGAGAGAGAGACAGACAGACAGACAGACATACAGACAGACAGACAGACAGACAGACAGACAGACAGAGACAGAGACAGAGACAGAGGGAGACAGACAGACAGAGACAGAGACAGAGACAGAGAGACAGAAAGAGACAGATACAGAGAATAAAACTGAGACAGGGGACAGAGAGACAGAGGAGTTTTTGTGTAAAATATTGTTAATATACCTAATAACGTTTATACATACACGTTGTTGAAGCAATTAGAATCTTCCAAGAAGCATGCGTTCTCTTGCCTCTTCACAGTCACACGAGTTGCAATCAATCTGAGCGTCGATTCTAAAATACCAGTGTCCCGCGTACGCTAACAAAATTCAACCGAAATCTGAATACTAATGAAGAAAAATTGCTGACATTGACAATCTTCAGCTTCACAAAGGTCAAAAATAATAATGTATTAATTTAAAGACACATATTTGATTGCATATATCATACTATCTAGTAATGATATGTTAAACCAACACACCCTGCCTCAAAGGGAAACATGTATCATCTGAGTTATTGAAATCTAAGAAAATTTGTTATAAGCGGTTGATGTACGAGCCAAGAAATTACTACGCGTTACTTTTAACGTGCACAAAATCCTTGTTATCATCGCCCATTTGTGATGATGGGCCTAGGTATCGACCACCCTACCTCTACCTGTACCGGGGGGGGGGGGTAGGAGTTAGTTGGTTGGGTTTTACTCGAAAATAAAAAACAACAACTTGAGAACAAATTATTCAACCGTCGGAGTAGGAATACACGACCTTTTGGTTGCGATTCCGACACACTGATTTGAGATCACCGAATGCCCAGATGATCAATCATGGACCGATATCAGTGAGATTAACAATGGGGAAATACGTAGAAACAAGAAGCCTGAATTATTGTGACGCCAACGCTGAACATTCTCAAAGTCTACATAATAATAATAATAATAATAATAATAATAATAATAATAATAATAATAATGATACTGTTATCTTATTCAGCAAACCCGTGATACTGAATCCTGAATCAAAAACCGCCACGAAGAAGAAAATGCAGGCTTTAGAACAAAGATAATCATCGCATCAACAATACGAGTACCATGGTCTGTTAAAGTCAGAGTGACCTACAATGGTATCTATCTGGTCATATTCATAGGTCGTAGGTCATTCACATGACCAAACAAACCCCAAAAACAAACCGGGTGAAGGTTTTCGATTTGATTTGATTTACCCATATTATTATACCACATCTAAGGTAATATCGTGTTTGTTTTAGTAGGATTTTTAATTTTGCCCGGATTGCCCAGTAAACAGCCACTATATCTTTATCCTGCACAGAGTGCTGTGATCTACACTCTGAGCCTTCTTTTCTCGCCTGTCTCCTTCCGATCCATGGATGATCAGGAGCGTATCCTGCGTTCTATAGCGTGAAGCGGAACAGGTGCTAATAATGACCCACTGGACAGGTGGTTAATCTGTCGCGGAATTGTCTCCCCCACAGCTGTTTTCCAATCAGAGTTCTTATTGGTATGGCCGTTGACCACTTTGATGTTCAATTAAGAGATCTTTCTTTGTTATAGCCGTTGAGAACAGTGGTTTTCAATCAAGAGTTCTTTGTGGTATTTGTGGTATTGTCGTTGACATCAGTATTGTTCAATCAAAAGTTCTTTTCAAGGGTTCTTTGTCGTTATCAACAGTTATTTCCAATCAAGAGTTCTTTGTGCACATTTAGATGACATCAGTATTGTTCAATCAAAGGTTTCTTTTTGGTATTGTCATTGACATCAGTACTGTTCAATCAAAACTTCTTTTTTGGTATTGTCGTTGACATCAATGTTGTTCAATCAAAAGTTCTTTTTGGTATTGTCGTTGACATCAATGTTTTTCAATCAAAAGTTCTTTTTGGTATTGTCGTTAACAACAGTGTTTTTCAATCAAGAGATCTTTTTGATATTGACTGTTCAGTGTTTTTCAATCAAGAGATCTTTTTGGTGTGACCGTTGACAACAATGTTTTTCAATCAAGAGATCTTTTTGATATTGCCGTTAACAACAGTGTTTTTCAATCAAGAGATCTTTTTGATATGGCCGTTAACAACAGTGTTTTTCAATCAAGAGATCTTTTTGATATGGCCGTTAACAACAGTGTTTTTCAATCAAGAGTTGTTTTTGATATGGCCGTTAACAACAGTGTTTTTCAATCAAGAGATCTTTTTGATATGGCCGTTAACAACAGTGTTTTTCAATCAAGAGATCTTTTTGATATGGCCGTTAACAACAGTGTTTTTCAATCAAGAGATCTTTTTGGTATTGTCGTTAACAATAGTGTTTTTCAATCAAGAGTTTTTTTTGGTATTATCGTTTATAACAGTGTTTTTCAATCAAGACTTCTTTGCGGTATGGCCGTTTACAACAGTGTTTTTCAATCAAGAGTTCTTTTTGGTATGGTCGTTTACAGCAGTGTTTTTCAATCAAGACTTGTTTTGGTATTGTCGTTGACAACAGCATTTCAATCAAACTTCTTTGATCCAAGACTTTTTTATTATCGTTGATAACAGCATTTTCAATCAAAACTTCTTTGCGGTATTGTCGTTTATAACAGTATTTGCAATCAAGACTTCTTTGCGGTATTATCGTTGGTAACAGCATTTTCAATCAAAACTTCTTTGCGGTATTGTCGTTGGTAACAGTATTTTCAATCAAAACTTTCTTGTGGTATTGTCCTTGATAACAGTATTTTCAATCAAGACTTTCTTGTGGTATTGTCCTTGACAACAGTATTTTTCAATCAAGACTTCTTTGTGGTTTGTCGTTGATAACAGGCGAAATATGACAATAAGTGACAACTCCACTAATAAAAACAGAACAAAGTGGAAGTACTGGATGATCTCCTCTGATGGGATCACCTTGGCCACATCCATTGGATTATTTTCAGCCCCAGACATGGTAATGATGATGTAATCAACGAGATAATTAAAATCGACATGTTAAAACGTTGACATGTTAATTGAATAAAGAATTCCTTTTGACATGGTCGTTGAGAACACTATTTCTTTTAATCAAGAGTGTTTATTGTATTAGCTGTTGGGAACAGTGTTGTTAAATGAACAGTTGTTTTTTTTGGTATGGTCGTTAACAACAGTGTTGTTCAATAAAGAATTCACATTGATACCGCCGTTCACTAAAGGCATTGTTTCAATCAAAGTTCTTTCTGATATGGCCGTTGACGGCAGTGGGCGTGGTTCTGGATTCCTGGAACTCCCTATTCACAAGGTTGGAAAACTGTTGAGTTTTCTTAAATCCCCAGTATGGCGTCATGACAAAGGTGATCAAAACAAGGCCGGGGTAAAAGAGTAAACTTTAAAGATTTTGGCATGAAATTCCAGATGCGCTCCCAGTTCCAGTAAGTGATGTACCAAAGATAGCACTCTAGTACACTACGGACGTGGAAGCTGTGTATCAAGACAAGCTGGTTGATCTTCCAGGCCCGATAGCCCATACAGGATTTTCATCATAATGCTCTTGGGTAGCAGGGCAGTGGACAGGTAAGCACCTGTACGAGGAGTAGATGATCCCGCCCTCCACGAGTCTCCTGCTGCCGTGCAGGCCGGTCTTGAATGACAAAATGGCTAAGGGGAGTTAACCCTGACAGAAAATAACAAGGCCTGGTAGGGGGCCTCAAGGTGGCAGCACCACCATCTACCTAGGGTACAGTGGGCTAATGCCCTGCTTATCCAAAACAACCTGATTCAGAGAAGTAAAAGAAATATAACCGGCTTGATCTTTGGAAGACGAACTTGGAAACGAACACGGACTGTGATTTTTGGAACATGGAACGTCAGGGCAATAAATGGAAAAGAGCTAGAAATGAAGAAAAAAAATTCAAAGTAGATATTTTGGCAATTACAGAAACAAAGAAAAAAGGACAAGGAATAGAAAATGTAGGACCGAATCATATTTTAATCTTCTCAGGAGTAGATGTCAAAGATAGAGCAGGAGTAGGCCTCCTAGTGCATAAAAGGCATGAAAAGCTAGTAGAAAGTTGGAAATTTATAAGCCCACGGCTATTAAAGGTAAATATTAAACCAAAAGGACGAGAAATTAAATTATTAATAGCTTATGGACCAAACGAAGACGCAACTAAAGAAGAAAAAGATATCTTCGAAAACAATTTACAAATAGCTGCAGAGAATCTTAAATCCAAACAGGAACTAATGCTTTTAGGAGGTTTGAACGCTAGAATAGGCAACAATGTAGAAAAGTCAGGAGGGGTAATAGGTAAAGAAGGAGAGACAACAGCTTCTCTAAATGGAGAGAGATTAATAGATTTTTGCCTAAAGAATAACATGAAAATAGCCAACACCTTTTTTCCTCATAAAGATATCCACAAATATACAAGAGTAAATGAAGACAGGTGTGAAAAGTCAATGATAGACTACATAATTAGTTAGCAGCTCCCTTTTTGACAGTACATTGGATGCAAGAGTAAACAGAGGAGCAAAAATATTCAGTGATTATCATTTAGTGATTGCCAAAAGATATTACTGATTGAAGAAAAAAACCCAGAAAAGGCAAGAGAAGAAAGCCACTAAACTCAAAAAAGAGGAACTAAATAAACCAGTAGTAAAACCGTTTATACCAATCTAGGATAAAAAAGATTTATCAGTGAAAGACAGATGGATCTGAATGATAGCACGATAGAAGAATGTGGCAGATGTATAAAGAAACACTCCTCAGTTGTACTGAAGAGGTCTCTGGTAGGAAACAAATTAAAGGAAAAAACAGCATGGTGGAATGAGAATGTCAAGACTAAAATCAAAGAAAAGAAGGATGTCTGGAAGAAATACCTGCAAACAAAGAGACCATAGGATAGGATAGATTACGTGAATAAAAGAACTTTCGCCAAAGATGGAAGCGAGGAAAGCAAAACAGGAACAATATGAAGAATTTGGACAAAGACTCCAAGACAGCTATCAAGAAAATCAAAAGCTGTTCTGGGGGCAATGAAGAGCACAAGAAAGATGAAAGCATGCCCAATACGACAAATTAAGAATGTCAAAGGAGAAATAATGAAAGGATACAGCTAAATTATGGAAACATGGAGAACAAATTTTCACCAAATACATAATCCTTCCAGAACGTATGAAACAAGGAGTAAAGATCAATTTGTAAGAGTATCAAGTAATCCAGAAGAGACAGCTAAAGATGTAGATATATCAATGGAAGAAATCCAAACAGGTATAAGACAAGTGAAATTAGGAAAAGCCCCAGTAGCAGATCATATTAATTTATCCAGAAATGATTAAAAACCAAGGAGAGGCAGACAAACTACTACATGCAATATGCCAACAAGCATGGAAGTCCAAACAGGTGCGAGACGACTGGAAAAAGGGAACGTTAGTACCAATACATAAGAAAGGATTCAACTATGGAATGCTCAAACTATAGAGGGATATCACTACTTAGCGTTCCAGGAAAAGTATATGCCAGGATACTGGAAATGAGACTAAGGAAAAGAGTAGAGGATCAGATTGAAGAGCATCAGAGTAGATTTAGACCAGGAAGAAGTGTATAAGACCACATATTTACAATTAGACAAATATTAGAAAAAATCATTGAGAGAAACTGTGTTTTATTGACTTAGAAAAGGCATTTGACACTGTGAGGATGGACGAACTATGGCATTAAAAGAACACAATGTAGAGCAACATTTAATAGAAGCCATTAAAATTTTTACAATAAACCAACATGTGCAGTAAGAGTAGCTGGAAACATATCTGCAGAATTTGATGTAGATATAGGAGTGAGACAGGGTTGTATCCTAAGTCCTCTTTTGTTTATCACATTTATGGGTTCAGTCGCAAAGGCATCCTCAAAATGAAGAAAATGAATGTAGGTATGCGGAAGCTCAAACCAGTAAACGTATCAATGCTTTTATTTGCCGATGATTTAGTTCTGTTTGGAAAATCAGAAAGTGACCTTCAGTCGATTATCAACATTATGAACAATGAACTAAATAAAAGAGGAATGAGAGTAAATGCAAAGAAAACCAAATCAATGCTAGTAACTAGGGAAGCTAAAACACAAAATCTTAAATTGAACAGGGAGTATTTAGAACAAATTCAAAGCTACAATTACCTAGGAGTAATGATTAACTCAGAATGAAAACTAAGAGAAGAAATCAGCCAGAGAATCAAAAAGGCAAGTGCAATATATAACCGTTTAGGAAAGGCATTTGTAGGTAAGCAAGAATTGTCAACAAAAACCAAAATGGCAGTATACAATACAGTTTATTGTCCTTCTCTCTCTATGGCAGCGAAACTTGAACTTTAGACAGTAGAGAATACAGTAGAGTACAGGCAGCTGAAATGAAATATCTAAGAAGAGTAGTAAGGAAAACTAAAAGAGACAAAATCTGAAACACAACAATAAGAGATCAAACCAAAGCAGACGGCATAAAAACTAAGATAGAAACAAATCAATTGAGATGGATTGGGTATGTAAACAGAATGAATGACAATATAATAGCTAAATCAGTATACAGTGCTAAAACCCAAGGTGAAACACCAAAAGGCAGACCTCGGAGAAACTGGGAAGAAGATATTAAAAGAGGCATTGAAACATATAAATTTAACTTTTTTGGAAGGAAACATAAAATGCCAGGACAAGGCATCCTGGAGAAAGATCATCTCGGGCATCCCAACCCATACGCCGAAAGGTAGAAGGGGAACTGATAAAGAAAGAAAGACAGAAAGAAAGCTCGTGGGTATTACATGTATTACTAATTACTGACTGCTGACGTGTGCTCACATGCATGTGTTGTTTTCGTGCAGTTTTCTTGCTCGAGTGAATGGGCGCGATGATATACCTATAATTCAAAGTGACAGACAGAAGTGCGAGGATGGAGTGGTATTAGTAAGAGTAAGACCGCGCATGCGATTAGATCTCTCACTTCAATTTTAAACCAATCGCCTCTTTCATCAAATGCTTCGTGGAGAAAGATCTACTAATAATAGTAATGCCGATAGCACTAAAACAACAGAAGGGACAAGCGCCTCTTCGATATGTTCCGGCAATTTCCGTAAGCGTTCGGGGCGCCATTTTAATAATGCTGAGCGAAGCATGGCGAATGTAAACAAAACCAAACGTGGAGCGTGTTATTGTTGCGTTATAAATTGCAATGACCCAAGAACAGGCAAGCCAGTGCGCTTTTTCTATTTTCCAAACCCGGAGAAAGACAGAGAGAGGTAAGTTGATGTTATTTTCGTCTTCTTGTGTTGAGTGCCAGTGTTGACACGGAGTTTTCACTCCTTCGAATAGTGTAGAGATCTAGAATCTAGATCTAGAATCTAGTAGATCTCTAGTACTAGTAGGTAGTATAAGTACTATAAGGCTCAGCTGGCATCATGAGGCTTGCCGTGCGTGCTTGTGTGTGTGTGTATGTATGGGTGTGTGTGTGTTTGTGCGTGTTTGTGTGTGTATATATGTGTGTTACATAACCTACACAATCTCTTGCATATATATATATGTATTTGTGTGTGTGTGTGGTAAGAGAGTGACTTTGAGACTGAGACTGAGACTGACTGTGATTAGACGAGCTTGGTTATTTAAAAATTCTTCACTGGCCTACTTGGTGATGGCCTTAAAATATTAATGGGAATTTTTAATAAAATATGTAAACTGATTGAATTTTGCTTATTTTGCGTACTTTGTAGGCTTACAAAAGCCCCAGTGTGAAAGCGATGCCTGTGATATTTTTATGATGCGAATTAAAAATACATTAACATGCATCGAATTTTACGATGCGAATTAGAAATCTCTCTCTCTCTCTCTCTCTCTCTCTCTGTTTGTCTGTCTGAATTAGAAATACATTAAAAATACACATCAAATTTTACGATGCGAATTAACGCTTCCTTACTTTAATTTTGTTTCAGGTGCCAGAAGTGGATCATCAACATAAGGAGAGATGACGTCAAGATTGCTGACATCAAGTCGAAGACGGTGTGCTCTGCACATTTTCATGAGAAAGCCTTTAACTGCCCTACAGACATTCAACATTCTCGACTGCTACCGACTGCCGTGCCTTACGATTGTCAACTGCCCAAATCCTCCTCCATCCATGGATCGTTGACGACCTCCACCCAAGATAAGAGAGCCTGCTCCAAGTTCAAAGTGGAGAGCTCTGATTAGATGACTGACAACGCTCCTGGCCCATGATGCATGCTGCTGATGATTTGAGACAGTCCAAATGGTGAGTTGGAGACCAATAGGTGATTGTGGAAAATGCTCAACAACCATAATAGGCCCATGATGAATGCGTGAAGCCAGATCCTGAAAGTTGGCCCGTGAGTTGGAGCAGACCAAACTTGCTTTGGAAAAGCTCAACAACAAAAACAAACAACTTGAAAGGAAAGTTAAAACGGCACAAGCAGCCAAGGTCAGACTTGTGGAACGCCATGCTATGCAAGTAGCGTCTCTTCGTGTGAAGAAAGAAGCAATCCTGGAAAATCTTCTCAAAGACCTACCACTTGTTCCAGCAGCTTTATTCAAGATCCTGATGGGGGCGAAAAAATGGATCAACTGGGACACCGAGAAAGAGGCTATGGAGTTGTGTCTCGCTGTGTACTTTAGGAGCACTTCTGCATACGTTGTTCTCCGCTCCGTTGGGTTTCAGCTCCCACATCCAAGAACACTCAGGAGGCGCTTTTCGACTGTGTTGACTGGGGTCGATCTGTGTCAAAATCTGTTGGAAATGATGCGACTGAGATGAGAACATTAGCACTGGGGGAACATGAGAAAAGAGTGACCCTTTCCTTGGATGGAATGACTGTGACCAAAGCCCTGACATACAGTCATCATCGTGACGAGCTGGTTGGCTTTGTAAACTACGGTACGGCAAGCATCACCAGTGACGAAATCGCTGACCAAGCGATTTTGGTCATGATCAGGGGACTGACTCTGAAGTGGAAGCAGGTGTTGGGGTATTATGTGGCCAAGCACAACCTGCCAACACTTACTTTGACAGCCATCATTTCTGAAGTCAGAGCTGTTTTAGTGTTCTGTGGTCTACACTACCATTCTTTTTGGGTTTTGTTTTACCTTGTAAACAAAAAATAAGCGTAATGCCTACGTAGCTCTACTTTTAGTTTTACAGTTTCAAGCAGTGTGTAGCCATGATCCAATAAAAATATATATTGTTTCTCTTGATTTGAAAAAAAATAATTTGAAGGCCAGCAATGGAATAAAGGGCAATACTTTTAACTCTTAAAGTTGTATTTTCCCCCTTGTAATCAGTTAGCTTCACTTTTAGCTTCGTGAAAATCTCGTCTTTGGTATTATCATTCAATATATCAATCGAGATTGTCTCAAATGATAGATCCTCCTGTATCTCGTGTACGGTCGTCTCTTTCCTTTGTTTGTCATAATGCAAGTTTCCGGCACAATTTACTATAATGATGTAACTTCTTACAATAATGACATAATTTATCCTTGGCTGGACACTGAGCGAATGGATGAGGGGATGATCCACAGTTTTGGCATCTCCTTGAACTATAATTATTTGGTTGATGATTTGTTTTGTATCTGTTCTCAGTCTTTCTCGCAGTCTTGATTACGTCTAGATCAATGTTTAAGTTGTTGATGATAAATTTGTCAGCTGCCGTTTTGAGATTTCCATCGATCTCGCGATGTCTGTTGCTTTTGGTAATATAATATTATTAATATCATCTTCTTGTAGGAGCCTCTCCCTTATTTTCTCATCATTTGTTCCGAAAATGATTCGGTCTCGAATGAGTGAGTCTCTAAGTTCTGTGAATTCACAATCGTTAGTTAGTAGTCTGAGTTCTGTTATGAACTGGTCGATAGTCTCATCCGGTCTTTGTATTCTTGAGTTAAAACGAAACCTTGCCATAGTTATATTTTTCTTTGGCTGGCAATAACCGCTAAATCTATCGAATAGATCATCTATCTTCAATTCATTCTCGAGTGTCCACGAATTGTATTTTTTTGTAGATGTATCTGCCTGACTGTCCGATGTAGAGTAAGAAGTAGCTGCATTTTTGCTCTTCGGTTTTGTCTGCTAACGATCCCGTTATAAACAATTTCATGTGTTGTGCCCATCTTTTCCAATTCTCTGCTATATTTCCTGTTTCAAAATTCATCTGACTGGGTTTCATACCGGTAGAGTCCATGTTGTTTGCTTTTTACACACAAATCTAAAATTATCGAAACCAGATCTAGATCTAGATTCTTGATCTATATATAGGAAATATCTATTGGTATTTAAAGTTTTATGTAAAACTTATCTTTTAGACGTTGTTCGATCCTCTGACACCATGTTATTTTGTTAGATTGTATAGATTGAGGACGTGAACGCATGGATTGGATTCAACATATTTATTCCATGACCAACTGCCTGGGGTCATGGTAATGTGGTAAAGAGGAACAGGAAAATGGGCAACAGTGCTTATATAATAACATTATGTAATGACTAAGTATATGTACAAGTACAAGATATGATTATTCATAATCATATCATAACAGGGGGGAGAGGGGGTGTTTGAAAGGAGGTTTTATTGTTAAGGTACGGGTAGGTGTAACTTGTGATAGTACTGAGTGATAGTGTGATAGCAGCATATTTGTGTTATTGATAACTATTTTACTTATTTTAATTACTTACCTTGCATAACCTGTCAGGATTTGGGTGTATAATGTCTATGTGTGTATAATAAGGGGAAGAAGTGAGATGTGCATGTATGAGCGGTTGTGTAATTTGTGACAGTAGCTGACTTGAGATATTTTGTTTACCTTGCTGATGCTGAACCTATTAGTATTGTTAGTAATGTGTGTGTATGAAGTGAGGAAGAGGTGGGATGTGGTATGGGTGGATGTGTAGATGCTTGGATTTATGCTCACACGAAACAATTCCTCGTGTTTTTACTTTTACTCTGTTGTACATTGTCATTTGACTGAATAAACCCTGTTATCCTGTTGACAAGGACGTTAAACTTCAAAAGATCGAGATTCGATTGCTTAGACCTTAAACTTAAATTAAACAGTCTGTCATGTCATAAACGTAAACAGACATGGTATATCGTGAGACCAAGGCAGTGACTCTCAGTCTCAGTCTCAGTGAGGTCTTAGGCCTATTGCGTGAGATCAAAGTGTGCACTGCGTGTGTGCGGCTCACCCGCGACGCCTCGGGCTCACCGCGATAGCTGGTCTCAGTCTCAGCATTAACAAGATGGCGGCCGGCTGAGCCAACCAGAACGCGTTTTCCATCGCGCTAAGAGGCGCTTGTCCCTTCTGTTGTTTTAGTGTTCTGTGGGCCCTTCTACTTCTACATCAACATCGCACGATGTGTTACGTCCCGTATTACACAGCGTGTTGAACAGCAAGGAAGGCATAATATTCTCACCCACCTCTCCCTCTCTTCCTCCCCTTCTTTCTCCCCACCCCCTCCCCTTTCTCGTTCTCTCTCTCTCTCTCTCTCTCTCACTCTCTCTCTCTCTCTCTCTCTCTCTCTCTCTCTCATTCCTCAGTCGCACTAGTCACACTTCAATGCTGACAATACGTTTAAAGTAGACCCACGCGACATAGTATTATTATAATGATTTTTATTATAGATCTTGGTGGCTGCCATCCACCTCCCATCGTCCCCCCCCACTTTCAATCTGCTGACTGGTACAGTCAACACCTGAGCGGATTTAATTTATTATTTTTTATTAACTTGCACTAATTGGAATCTCGTGATGTAGAGTGAGGGCAAGTGGAGGAGCGACTAGAATCTAGACAGTAATAATTAAATACGGGGTGATCTACGTCTGTATTCATCGTATTCTCTAGCTGTGGGGGTCAACGGCCGTAGATGCCATCCAAATCGAAACATCGACTTATGTCATCGTATTTTATTCCACAATACCGATGAGGACCGTGAGAAAAAGATCGGCTGCAATGGCATGTTACTATAAAGGCCCCTTCACACGTACAGTTGATTCATCGACAAACTGTACGATATCGAAAGGATGGCGGGAATCATTATCAACTTCTCGATAAACCTGAGCGTGGAAACGAGCAATCCTCTCGATATCGAAGGGATCTCAGTACAGGCGCCAGATAAGGTGAAGCCAGATATTTTCCCACAGGCGAACTGAAGGATGAGGGACGAGTTGCGTCGAGGGAGGGACTTCTATGATGTTGCCGCAGGCGGAGTTAAAAATGCAGTCTAAAAATTACCTAAATATTAGTCAAATCAGAAAAATAATATAATTGTCTTGATCAGCGACCCAAAATTGCTGAAAATTACGCGGGGAACGAAATTTAATGCCGGATTACTAAGTTTTCATTTTGTGTGTGTTTTGTTTTGTTTTGTTTTTGTTGACGTTTTGAATTTCGCGCGAACTAGCTGCAACTTAAGTACAACAGTCCAAGGACTAACAGTTTAAAGATAAAAACTGTTCGTCTGAACGAAACTTCTCTCGTTGACAAACTGTTAGTTCAACGATGACCCATATCTAGCGTCTGTAGGTTTAACTTTCAGTTTGTCGATGAATCAACTGTACGTTTAAAAGGCCCCTTAAGTCGATGTTGACGTAGACAGTTTTTTGTTAACTGAAAAATCTTTGGGGGGGGGGGGGATGCAACCCTCAAAAATATTTGTTAAAAATCGACTTATGCACCGTCGACTGATACAGTATCCACTGTATATCTAATGTACATCTGAATGCCATATTCAGATTCTAGCTCTAGATCTAGATTCTAGATTACAGATGTAGATATAGATCTAGATTCTAGCTATAGATCAGATCTATTCTTAGATCTAGAGAGCTAGACCAATAGTAATAATTAAGGAATGATATCTCGGTAAGGCGAAACCTGTGCGTGAATTGTTCCCCTTGGCCACCGCCAACTAACGCGTGATATTTGACCCAGAAAGCCCAGCCGCTTGTGCTGTGTGTAGTGTGTTGTAAACAAACTAACGTGGGTTCTTGCGTTGCCGTTGTTCCTGGCGGTTTGTTTCATTTTTGGACTTGGAGTTTTGTTGGAAAGTATATTATTATTGTTTTTATTTTTTTTATTCGATGAACAATTTGCTCAAGGGACAATTCAGTGTATTGATAGGAAGGATTTATTTTCATATTTGATCAGATTACTGAAGAATAAATCTGAATCACCCCAAAGTGAAACTAGATCTTGTGAAAATGCGTTGAGTGATAATGTGAATCATGCAAATCCTGTTGTCAGTGTTGATCATTGTCAGCCTACTAAAACTATAATTTTAAAAAAGCAAGAAACATCATGTTCAGCGTTGTGCTGGTGGCAATTGTAATAATAATCGTTATGACAACCCAAACTTGTCTTTCTTCAAATTCCCAAAAGACAAAATAAGGTGTAAACGATGGGTTCAAAATACAAGAAGAAAGGATAAAATCATTAAAAAGCCAAGTGAGCAACTACACAAGGGATCTCTTCTGTGTGCAAACCGCTTTGAAGCAAACCAATTCACATCATCAAAGAAAAATTTCTTAAAAAGAAACGCTGTGCCAACATTGTTCGATGTCTCAAATCCACTTCAGAAATTGACACCATCAAGAAAACCACCCAAGCCTCGGCCATACCTCCCGCTTCTAAAGAAAAGACTGCAAGTGACCGCCCTTGACTTACCTGCGCATGACTGGAATAATGTATATGACACAAATAATTCCACACCAAAAAGAAAACACACTCAAACCCCAACCAAAAAGAATATTTTAAGAAAAAAAGACGCTGACTAAGAAGTTAAATTGCCAACGCATGAAGTTGAAACGACTTCACGCTTCTCTCGCAAAGAAAAAGTTCAAAACTTCCAAACAAGAGATTGTACACATTAAAGAATTGACTTTGAAATATTTAAACAAAGATGCACATTTCTTTTTTGTGCAAACAACTAACCAAGACAACCAAATGGAGTGCACGTGACAAAAGCTTTGCATTAACACTATACCACACATCTCCAAAAACATACAGAATGCTTAAAAATTATTCCATCTGCCATCGGTTGAGACTTTGAGGCGAGTTATGCAGAAGATTGAAATATATCCTAAGCTTCTAGCTGCTTTCAAATTGAAAGTGGACAAAATGACAGGCACAGATAAATTGTGCGTCCCTCTCATCCATGAGATACCGTTGGCCAAGAAAGTGGTGTATAATGTAGAGAGAAACTACTTTGAGGGATTAGAAGATTACGGGGGTCTGGCGTCTGGCTGACATTGTTCACAGAGCAATTGAGGTTGGAGGACATGCATGTGTGTTTATGGCCAGAGGTCTTATAAGTCAATGGAAGCAGCCATTTGATTATGTAATAACATCAAACCCAATCAAAGCTGGTGAGCTAAAAGTTTTTTTGAATGGTGCAGTCAATCAACTTAAATCAGTTAAACTGAATGTGAAGGCATTGGTTTGCGATCAGGGCACTAGCAATCGCTCAGCTATCAAATCGCATAACGTCACAAAAGCAAAGCCCTATTTCATAACAACAGAAGACAATGACAAGATATTTGTTTTTTATGATCTTCCTCATTTAATTAAAAACATAAGGAACAATTTGATGAATTATGAATTTTACACGAATGAAGGTGTTGTTTCATGAAATGTACTTGTTGACTTTTATGAAAGGGATAGTTCACTTGGGTCCTTTCGGATGGGACCTAAATTGAAAAACAAATCACGTGGAAGTGAAACGTTTCGGACATCAACGAGTCTACCTAGCCACTCAAGTATTGAGTCACAGTGTTGCTAAAGGGATATTATGTGCTCTTGGAATTTATCCTCCATCACATTTGGTAACATCATACTTTTTTGAGAAATTTGACAATGTCTTCAATGGATCCCTTGTGCAATCTTCTGCTCAATATCGCAATCCAATCACACGTAATTCAGCACATCACAAGTGTTTGGACACCACACTGGTTTGGTTGAAAAACATGACGTATGGCACAGCTACCACCAAGCAACTCCCAGCACAGAAACTACCCTGTGTGGATGGTTGGATTCACAACATCAATGCCTTAAAACAGTTTGTCCCTGAAATTGTGGGAGTTGAGCCTGGAGTTGACTACCTTGTTACCAACCATCTCAATCAATATGCTCTTGAAAATCTTTTCTCAGTGATAAGAGGAAAATGTGCATTTCATGATAATCCAGACCCTCAACAATTTAGATATAGGCTGTGCCAGGTTATAGTGGATACAATCCTCATACCATCAAAACTAAGTAACTGTAAGGATGATATTGACAATTTCCTCATCAATCTGACTCAACATCCCAAAGACACACATGAAGCCACATTAATAGTTGCACTCATGATAGTGAGCCCCATCACATAACCAATCTTGTGAAATCCTGTTCTGCGACTGATATCATTCATCTTGAAAATGCTGTTGCCTATGTAAGTGGGTACATTTTGAAAAAAGTATATTCACAGTTTGTGGGGACTGCATAGCAAAGCTTGAGTACCACCCCAAGAAGGCCAACCTACACCAGTCCACCTGACATTAATTGAACAGAAACAGTTTGAACACTGTCTACATGGTGGCTTGAAAAATCCTAGTTGTTGGATGTTTTGAGACTGCATTTGAAAATAATTTCAAACTTTATAGGAATAAGAGAAACATCAGAAAAATATTCAAACAAAAGCTGCTACAAGTAGTTCACACGCCGTCAGAATTGAAAGGTGATGAATGCAGATGTCCAACAATCGACCTCATAATGAACATTTTTCTTGACTGTCAGATTGCATCATGAAATCAGAATGATGAATGAAAGAATGGAACCTGAAAAGAAGGCAAAGGAAGGTATAAAAAAGAACAAGAAGATACTTAAGGTTTCACATCTGTGACATTCAACATTAAAAGTAAAGTTTATAAGAGCCGTGTTTTTTTTTAAGCTAGTTAAGGTTTCAAATCAGTGACATTCAACAAAAGAACCATGTTTTTTTTGGTTGTTTTTTAATTTTTTTTATTAATTCAAGCCTTAAGAAAAAACAGCCAAAAATATGCCTTTTTGTTCTTATTTTGTTCTTAAAATTTGACAACTTTTTGTTTTTTTTGTTGGTCAAATGAAAGATACACTACAGGTACATTTACAAATATATGTAATGTAAGATTCATCTTTTAAAAAAGGATAAAAAAATAAACCAGTAAATTTTAAGGCAACTCTTTTTTCTTCTTATTTTTACCTTAGAATATCTTTTG
>JAXRKP010000873.1:175000-180000 GCA_037039925.1 Doris montereyensis
TCAACATGTTCACGTATCGATAGTGTATGGACTGTGTGTGTGTTAAGAAATCAACATGTTCCACGTATCGATGTGTGTGTGTTGTTCACGTATCGATAGAGTATGGACTGTGTGTGTGTTAAGAAATTAACATGTTCACGTGTCGATAGAGTATGGACTGTGTGTGTGTTAAGAAATCAACATGTTCGTGTGTCGATATCGAAATAGAGTATGGACTGTGTGTGTGTTAAGAAATCAACATGTTCACGTATCGATAGAGTGTGGACTGTGTGTGTGTTAAGAAATCAACATGTTCACGTGTCGATAGTGTATGGACTGTGTGTGTGTTAAGAAATCAACATGTTCACGTGTCGATAGAGTATGGACTGTGTGTGTGTTAAGAAATCAACATGTTCACGTGTCGATAGAGTATGGACTGTGTGTGTGTGTGTGTGTGTGTTAAGAAATCAACATGTTCACGTGTCGATAGAGTATGGACTGTGTGTGTGTGTTAAGAAATCAACATGTTCACGTGTCGATAGAGTATGGACTGTGTGTGTGTGTGTTAAGAAATCAACATGTTCACGTGTCGATAGAGTATGGACTGTGTGTGTGTTAAGAAATCAACATGTTCACGTGTCGATAGAGTAGAGTGTGGAAATCAACATGTTCACGTGTCGATAGAGTATGGTGTGTGTGTGTTAAGAAATCAACATGTTCACGTGTCGATAGAGTGTGGACTGTTGTGTCGATGTGGACTGTGTGTGTTAAGAAATTAACATGTTCACGTGTCGATAGAGTGGACTGTGTGTGTGGACTGTGTGTGTGTTAAGAAATTAACATGTTCACGTGTCGATAGTGTGTGGACTGTGTGTGTGTTAAGAAATTAACATGTTCACGTGTCGATAGAGTGTGGACTGTGTGTGTGTTAAGAAATTAACATGTTCACGTGTCGATAGAGTGTGGACTGTGTGTGTGTGTGTTAAGAAATCAACATGTTCACGTGTTGATAGAGTGTGGACTGTGTGTGTGTGTTGAGAAATTAACATGTTCACGTGTTGATAGTGTGTGGACTGTGTGTGTGTGTTGAGAAATTAACATGTTCACGTGTTGATAGTGTGTGACGTGTTGATTGTGTGTGGACTGTGTGTGTGTGTTGAGAAATGAACATGTTCACGTGTTGATAGTGTGTGGACTGTGTGTGTGTGTTGAGAAATTAACATGTTCACGTGTTGATAGTGTGTGGACTGTGTGTGTGTGTTGAGAAATCAACATGTTCACTTGTCGATAGTGTGTGGACTGTGTGTGTGTGTTGAGAAATCAACATGTTCACGTGTTGATATGTGTGGACTGTGTGTGTGTGTTGAGAAATCAACATGTTCACTTGTCGATTGTGTGTGGATGTGTGTGTGAGAAATTAACATGTTCACGTGTTGATAGTGTGTGGACTGTGTGTGTTGATAAATCAACATATTCACGTGTTGATAGTGTGGACTTCGTGTGTGTTAAGAAATTAACATTTTCATCGTCTTAAAGCGTGAGGTCTCCACATGGCTACATCGCAGTGGCGACCTATTGGCGCCATCACATCCGTGCCAAGATTGTAATTTACTAGAATATGCCTAATTTGATTTGATTTGATTTGATTTAACCACACCCACAACTAAGAGGATCTCGGGGGTTTTGGTAGGATTTCTTTTTTAAATCGTACGGACTGCTCTGTACACCGCCACGGGGGGGGGGGGGGGATCTTCAACGTGCACAGGATGTTGTGATCTGCACACGGGACCACGTTTTTATTGTCCGTCTCCGATGGGCCTAGGTGTCGATCCACCTACCTGGACCAGGCAGGGGGGGGGGGGAGGAAGGAAGGGCAGGGGGTAGGTTTTGCTCGAAAAAAAATCGAGAAAAATGTTCAACCGTTGACGGGGCTCGAACCCACTACCTTTTTTGTTGGGAAGCCGACACATTGCCTCTAGACTACCGAGTCCCCAGAATTATAGGCCTAAATCTTTGTCGTTGCTACTAGAGCTTTTTGGGCTCACTCCGACCTCCTGACAGAACCTCACGCCCTATATAACACCAGCCTAATGCACACCTCAGGTATTAATACTCTGGTCTGGAGTTATCACTCGTGTGAGTCAGCGGATCTCTGGTGTAAACGCAGTGTTATTGCTACTAATAAAAAAGGGGGGGAGGTGGGGTTCAGGAGATGTGAGACAAAGTGTCGGCCTGTCAACCAAAAGATCGTGGGTTCGTAGTTTTTTCTCGAGCTTTTGAAAACAACCCCCCCCGGTCCTGGTAGGTGGTCCGATACCAGTCCGTCTAAGACGGACGATTAAAAAGGAGGTCCCTTGTGCTGATCACCACGCTCTGTGCACGTTGAAGGTCCCTTGGCTAATGAACAGGGCAGTCCTTTTATTTAAAAAAAATCGGTTCAAAAAACTGAGGTCACCTTAAACGTGAGTGTGGGTAATTCAAATGTGTGGATAATTCAAATGTGTAGGTAATTCAAATGTGTAATTCAAATGTGTAGGTAATTCAAATGTGTAGGTAATTCAAATGTGTGGGTAATTCAAATGTGTGTGTAATTTAAATGTGTGGGTAATTCAAATGTGTAGGTAATTCAAATGTGTAGGTAATTCAAATGTGTGGGTAATTCAAATGTGTGGGTAATTGTGTGGGTAATTTAAATGTGTAGGTAATTCAAATGTGTGGGTCAAATGTTGGGTAATTCAAATGTGTGGGTAATTCAAATGTGTGGGTAATTCAAATGTGTAGGTAATTCAAATGTGTGGGTAATTCAAATGTGTAATTAGGTAATTCAAATGTGTAGGTAATTCAAATGTGTAGGTGATTCAAATGTAGGTAATTCAAATGTGTGTGATTCGGGGGTTTTGGTAGGAATTCAAATGTGTGGGTAATTCAAATCAAATACAACTGTAGCACACTTCTTCCAACATCCACGCGATAATCGTGAAGATGCAAGAGGAAGTCTGCACACCCCAGGCGATCGAGTCAAACTTTGAGTCGCAGTGATGATATTCGTAAGGACAACATGCCTCACTACAGATAGCTGCCGTGTGAACATGTCTATGAATCTAACCAACGTTTATTACCTGCAGGTGAAAATTCTTGATTAGATCTGCAATTCAACTGATCATAATCACGATCTAGATCTATATATATATTATTTTTTTTAAAACCCCACCCGTTACCAGTACCGAGAGATTAGAAAAATTATGATTCATTACGATAATTAGATTTTAGCAGTAGGAAAGTAGATTTCCCTCAAGACCGATACGACGAACCATATATATATTTACATTCCAAGCATAGATCTACATGAATTTTAGAATTTTAAAGATTTTTAAAATTTGATTTACCCACATCCACAAATAAGGTGATCTCGGTTGTTGTTTTTTCTTCATATTTTAATTTTTCCCGGACTGCCCTATAAACAGCCAAGGCATCTTTAACGTGCACAGTGTTGCGATCTACACGTCATGAGGCCTCCTTTTCATCGTCCGTCTCCGATGGGACTATATGTCGATCTATCTACCTGGACCAGGGAGGGGAGGGGGAGGGGCTAGATTTTGTTGGAAAGCAACGCAAGAAAATGCTTTAACCGTTGGCGCCGGGCTTGAATTCACGACCTTTCGGGTTGAGATATCGACACATAGCCCGTTGAGTTCATCATAAAATATTTGCACTTGATATATCACCAGTTATAACACTTGATATAACACCTGATATAATACTTCATATAACACCTGTCATCACATTTAATATAACACTTGATATAACACTTGATATAACACTTGATATAAGGCTTGATATAACATTTGATATAACATTTAATATAGCACTTGATATAACACTTGATATAACACTTGATATAACACTTGATATAAACTTAATATAACACTTGATATAACACTTGATATAACACTTGATATAAGGCTTGATATAACATTTAATATAACATTTGATATAACACTTGATATAACACTTGATATAACACTTGATATAACACTTGATATAACATTTAATATAACACTTGATATAACACTTTGATATAACACTTGATATAACACTTGATATAACATTTGATATAACACTTGATATAACACCTGATATCACATTTGATATAACACTTGATATAACACTTGATATAACACTTGATATAACACTTGATATAACACTTGATATAACACTTGATATAACACTTGATATAACACTTGATATAACACTTGATATAACACTTAATATAACACTTGATATAACACTTGATATAACACTTGATATAACACTTGATATAACACTTGATATAACACTTCATATAACACTTGATATAACACTTGATATAACACTTGATATAACACTTGATATAACACTTGATATTGATATAACACTTGATATAACATTTGATATAACACTTGATATAACACTTGATATAACACTTGATATAACACTTGATATAACACTTGATATAATACTTGATATAACACTTGATATAACACTTGATATAACACCTGATATAACACTTGATATAACACTTGATATAACACTTGATATAACACTTGATATAACACTTGATATAACACTTGATATAACACTTGATATAACACTTGATATAACACTTGATATAACACTTGATATAAACTTGATATAACACTTGATATAACACTTGATATAACACACTTGATATAACTTGATATAACACTTGATATAACACTTGATATAACACTTGATATAACACTTGATATAACACTTGATATAACACTTGATATAACACTTGATATAACACTTGATATAACACTTGATATAACACTTGATATATAACACTTGATATAACACTTGATATAACACTTGATATAACACTGATATAACACTTATATAACACTTGATATAACACTTGATATAACACTTGATATAACACTTGATATAACACTTGATATAACACTTGATATAACACTTGATATAACACTTGATATAACACTTGATATAACACTTGATAT
>JAXRKP010000873.1:185000-192500 GCA_037039925.1 Doris montereyensis
AAGAAAACACAGTGAAGTATCTCTCCTTAAGAGTATAAATTAAAATAATATACAAGGTTGTGGAAAAAAAAACCCCGCCTGTGCCAGCCGTGGGGTTTGAACCAGTGTCGTCATGATTATGAAACTCATAAATCGATGTATATACTGCTTTCCTACAACGTGAAGAGATATGGAAAAATTTGAATTCAATGAAACAAATCTAATGATTTTACAGTTACATGCATATATTGTTACGCATTGAAAGAAATGGAAAAATTTGAATTCAATGAAACAAATGTAAGATTTTAAAGTTACATGCATATAAATAATATAATATTGCTACGCATTGAAAGAAATGGAAAGATTTGAATTCAATGAAACAAATGTAATGATTTTAAAGTTACATGCATATAAATAATATAATATTGCTACGCATTGAAAGAAATGGAAAGATTTGAATTCAATGAAACAAATCTAATGATTTTAAAGTTACATGCATACATTGCTACGCATTGAAAGAAATGGAAAGATTTGAATTCAATGAAACAAATGTAATGATTTTAAAGTTACATGCATACATTGCTACGCATTGAAAGAAACACAATATAGCTCAAAGTTCATCTTTTATGGCTCAAAGTGGGTCAAAGAGACACATGCCTGACACTGATAGGAACGCTACATAATGCTACGCGTACTGTTTCTTCACACCGACGTTTAAACAAAGCTGGTAGGCAGAACAGTGTGCGATATCTTCATCAATCTCGTTATCAATGTATGGTGAACAGTTCGTGTCAATTGTCAAAAATAACTAAAATAAATAACTCTATGACAATTGACACTGACTCTCTTTCTTTTGTGCGTCACCAATGTTTGTACGATATAACTACATGATAGATTGATGTAACAACATGAATTTGGTTTTTAAAACAATATTGCTTACAAAGTGTATTGTGCTTACATGTACATTTATATATAGATGTCTAATTAATTGATACACCATGCGTGTGTAATATATGAAAAATAAAAAACCCAAACAATAACAAATTAGCTAACCAAATAATAATTCTTTAAAAAAAATGTCCAAACAAGAATGGCAATGCAGTAGACCTACATGTGATGGGTTTCCCCTTGACTCCGTCAAAATGCGACTTGGACAAAAATATTTTTTTGTTCACCCGTGAACCGTGTATCCTGGTGGAGACTTACTGTACGATAGTTATTTCCCCTTGCAATATTGATTTTAAACTATAAGCCTACGTGTAGTCAAACAATTTGCATATATAAACGTTTATTATAATTGATGGTAATGCATGCACATGGTGGACACAGCTTCCTTAGATGTTACTGACGTTGCTTTTATACAGTCAAAATGTCACCCACTTTGATTTTGCTTTAATATACTAATGCTGGAATTAGTTAATGGCACTGACGTAGTAAGAATGGCAGAGATGGAAGCAAATCGCAAGAAAACCCCAGAAATAAAAGCATAGATTATCATAAAACAGTCTTCACATTTGCAAATTGGAACAAGAGTCAAATTCTTATAAATTCTGCATTTCATGATCAAAACATTACTTTAAAAGTGAGGCTAATCCGTTCTTAAGTGGATTTTTCAGTATCGCACAATACAATAAATAATCTTTTCTTTCTTTCCAGAGACATATAGGTTTGAGTTTGCATGGAACATATCTCCAAAAAATGAATTAAGATGTGATATTAATTTTATAACATTTGGCAATAGATATTCTCTACAATCTCTACGAATGAATATATGTACCGGTATCGATGATGTCAGATTATTGAAGACTTGCTATGAATTGATAGTGACATAATATTGTCGCTTGTATTGCATGCAAGGGGCACAGGGTCGCAAATGTAAAATTTGAGTGCGTTTCCTAACGGTGTGGAGCAAGGGTTATTAATAAACGCATCCTATAATAAGCGATTTAAAACTCTTTTTTTTTTGTCTCTGACTGTCTGTCCAGCTCTCTTGTCTCTCTCTGTCTGTCTGTCTCTCTGTCTGTCTCTCTGTCTGTCTGTCTCTCTGTATGTCTGTCTGTCTGTCTGTCTGTCTGTCTGTCTGTCTGTCTGTCTGTCTCTCTCTCTCTCTCTCTCTCTCTCTCTCTCTCTCTCTCTCTCTCTCTCTCTCTCTCTCTCTCTCTTATCCCAAAATCCAACCGTTTAAGTCCCGTTCACTCGCTTATTAAGCCATTTCTCTCACACAATTTATTGGCTTCATAACAAGGCCTGACAGGAGTTGCAGAAAAAAAACGGCAGATAATCCAGACAACAGGTGAAGGGTGGAGTGGGGGTGGGGGATGAGAGTGGAAGTGGGAATGAGAATGTAAATTGGGGACGGAAACAGTTTGAATGATACACATAATGTGATAACTTCAATAGCAAACATTCCCCAAACCAACAAACTCAAAGAACCCCCACCGCCCCACCAAAAAAATAAAATAAAAGAAGGATAACCCCCCTCAACCCCTCCCCCAGAAACCCCCCCCCCCCACAACAATACAAACAACCTATTCATCAACAAATTGTCTCACTTTTTCCTTTTGGTTTTATGTTACACGTCACTGCTACGTCACTGGCCTTTTACGACCAAAAGTAAAAATGGTGGGTAGCAGTGACACCTACCACGTACTAAAGAAGACGACAGGCAAGTTTGACACACCAAGAGGGGGAACTCGGTAGGCCAGAGGCCAGAGGCCAGAGGCAAGGTGTCGGCCTCCGTCTCAACCCAAAGGTCTCCCTAAGGGCAAAAAAAACAAAACAAAAAGAAAACAAGAAAAAAAGCAACAACAACCAAAACATTGCCTTTATTTTATACATTAGCAGAGCGATGGCTTGGCTTACTACACTGTTAGAACATTGATTTGAATCAATGCTGAACGATGCCATTGTGATTTTCTTCAAGTTGACATTATAACAACAAAACAACAACAAGCAAACTCAAAACAAAACAGTCAGGCAAAATAGACGATGTCATGAGACAGACATTGTTATATTGCTCCAGTAGTTTCCAAAAGATCACGAAGGTTGTGTTAACAAGAGAAGACAAATATTTGGATTTAAATATTGGAGACAGACCAGATAGCACATTAATTAGGCACACAGACACACACATACACACTTACACACACACACACACACACACACACACACAACGACGGTATCATTAAGTTACCATGCACAAACACGTTAGGCTATCAGATGTTTTACATTGCTCCCATTCATTCAAACTATTCATAGTAATCAATATGAGCTGGTACCGTATAGCCAAAGCCCCATATCTAGATGTGACTAGCCATACTTACATCACCAAAATCACTTCCAAAACAAATGAAATGATTCCATTGGGCATTTCATTATTTTCATTCTATGATTATGATAAATTTCATTACACCAAAACGGGTAGACCAAATTTCATCAGAAAAAAAGTGACGTTATAAGCACGGAGTAAAATGAAAGAACAATTATTACGTTAATTTTATCGTGTGTGTGAATCGTGTGTGTGTGAATATTATAACAAGGTGTAGTAAATAATATACTGCACTGTTCCGTGTTGACACGAAGGGTTACTAGTTATACGGCATGTCTGTAGGTATGTGTGTGTGTGTGTGTGTGTGTGTGTGTCTGATAGTGTAATGTTTGGTCTGATAGGGATGCGTAGGTGTCGGTTTATTAAGACACAATTCAATTTGTGTCATGTATCTTATTTTGTCCATTGATTGTGTAATCAAAGTATATCTGAAACTTCCATATACACTGGGTTTTATTGTCACTGTGTTTGCTTATTTCATGTTAAAGTACATCTGTTAAAACACAAATATCTCTTCATTGATTTACGTAAGACCCCCCCCCCTCCAGCCCTCCCCCTTTAAAAAATCTGTATTTTTTAGCCTAAAACACATTTGCCACTCAAATAACATGCCGACGTTTTAGTGTCTAAGTTTTGTGCCTTAGCTCAAAAGGGAATTATTCAATCTACTTTCATTCAATATTCTCAATATCTTTACGCTTCTTTTTTGACCTCCCCGTTGACAACAGTTGATGTGTTCCTAGATTCCTGGAAGTTCCAGTCCACAGGGTTGAATAGCTGCTGTGTCTTCTTGTATCCCCAATATGGTGTCATCACGAAGGTCACCATAAACAGACTAAAATACAGACAGACAAATACAGGTTTCGGCATTAAGGTCCATATATGCTCCCAGTTCCGGTAAGTAATGTACCAAAGGTTGCATTCCAAGACACTTCGCAGATGGAAAGAGTGGACCAACACAAGCTGGTTGACCTTCCAGGCTATGGATCTTTCCATTTTCGCCTTCAACAGGACGAAACAAAGGCACGAGAATGGCGTGCTCATTTCTAAGGCCAAGCCGCGCATTCCGAAATTGTGGTTCGAGTTGAGAACCAGAGACAAGCCGTAGGAGCCAAGCGCCAGGGAATGATGAGCCAACAACATTTTGCTGAACGATTTAAAGGCGATGTCGGAGACGACCACAGCACTAACCTCGAAGATGAAGAAACCCACGGTGTAAGTCATGCCAAAGTAGCTCGTGGCTGTCTTGCCAAAGACAACGTCTCGGTCTAGGTTCGTGTACGTGACAAACGCGTAACCGCCTAACACCATGCAAGAGGAGCCGAATATGCCTCTGCACGCAGCCAGACTCATGAAGATGCGGTGCTTGAGACTCATGTACGTGAACAAGCCTGACAAGTTGAAGGCGGTTAGGAGGATAGCGAACACTACAGCGAAGAAGCCGAGAGTGGCTGCAATGATGGAAAGTTGGACGCCGCTACTGGCATAATCGAGATGCAGGAGCGAGGGGTGCAAGTACTGGATGATCTCCTCTGATGGGATCACTTTGGTCACGTCAGTTGTGTCGGCCCCTGACATGGTGAATGCATGCGATTTACTGAGAGAAGAGCGTTACTGTCCGGCAAACCTGGCGGTGTTTAAAAAAACAGCAACAACGTCACTAGCTTTGAATAATATTATCACTCACAGCGTGAAGATCTTTCAGTGATCTGAGGCGGGAAAAAAGAAAAGAATGACACGCGTCAAAGTGTCACTGCCAAACAATGTCGTATATCCACAGGGCCTTCGAGTTTGGACGACGAGAGAGAAACAACGTGTATCACAGGATTTCTCACTTCCGAAGTGGCATGGGCATTTGAAAGGAAGATCTCTGCGAAGACAAGAAATAAGACGATAAGACTATGATATGATATTACCAATGTCACAATTTGTTAATTGTAATTAATAATAACAATAGTAATGAAATAATAATAATAATAATAATAATAATAATAATAATAATAATAATAATAATAATAATAATAATAATAATAATAATAATAATAATAATAATAATAATAATAATAATAATAATAATAATAATAATAATAATAATAATAATAATAATAATAATAATAATAATAATAATAATAATAATAATAATAATAATAATAATAATAATAATAATAATAATAATAATAATAATAGTAATGATAATAATAATAATAATAATAATAATAATAATAATAATAATAATAATAATAATAATAATAATAATAATAATAATAATAATAATAATAATAATAATAATAATAATAATAATAATAATAATAATAATAATAATAATAATAATAATAATAACAATAATAATAATAATAATAATAAATAATAATAATAATAATAATAATAATAATAATAATAATAATAATAATAATAATAATAATAATAATAATAATAATAATAATAATAATAATAATAATAATAATAATAATAATAATAATAATAATAATAATAATAATAATAATAATAATAATAATAATAATAATAATAATAATAATAATAATAATAATAATAATAATAATAATAATAATAATAATAATAATAATAATAATAATAATAATAATAATAATAATTAATTAATAATAATAATAATAATAATAATAATAATAATAATAATTAATAATAATAATAGTAATATAGAAGGCCTACATTTATATCGCGCACTCATCCTTACAAGTACAAGGGTGAGGCTCAATGTGCATTACGTGTTTTAAGAAAAATATATATACATGCATTACATATGATACACAAGATGAAGTTCATAAAAAAATATATATACAAGTATTACATATGATACACAAGATGAAGTTCATAAAAAAATATATATACATGTATTACATATGATACAAAATATACATATATACAAGATGAAGTTCATAAAAAAATATATATACATGTATTACATATGATACACAAGATACACAAGATGAAGTTCATAAAAAAAATATATACATGTATTACATATGATACACAAGATGAAGTTCATAAAAAAAATATATACATGTATTACATATGATACACAAGATGAAGTTCATAAAAATATATACATGTATTACATATGATACACAAGATGAAGTTCATAAAAAAAATATATACATGTATTACATATGATACACAAGATGAAGTTCATAAAAAAAATATACATGTATTACATATGATACACAAGATGAAGTTCATAAAAAAATATACATGTATTACATATGATACACAAGATGAAGTTCATAAAAATATATATACATGTATTACATATGATACACAAGATGAAGTTCATAAAAAAATATATATACATGTATTACATATGATACACAAGATGAAGTTCATAAAAATATATATACATGTATTACATATGATACACAAGATGAAGTTCATAAAAAAATATATATACATGTATTACATATGATACACAAGATGAAGTTCATAAAAAAATATATATACATGTATTACATATGATACACAAGATGAAGTTCATAAAAAAATATATATACATGTATTACATATGATACACAAGATGAAGTTCATAAAAAAAAAAATGTATTACATATGATACACAAGATGAAGTTCATAAAAAAAATATACATGTATTACATATGATACACAAGATGAAGTTCATAAAAAAAATATATACATGTATTACATATGATACACAAGATGAAGTTCATAAAAAAATATATACATGTATTACATATGATACACAAGATAGTTCAAAAAATATATATACATGTATTACATATGATACACAAGATGAAGTTCATAAAATATATACATGTATTACATATGATACACAAGATGAAGTTCATAAAAAAAATATATACATGTATTACATATGATACACAAGATGAACATAAAAAAATATATATACATGTATTACATATGATACACAAGATGAAGTTCATAAAAATATATATATGTAAAAACATACAAGATGAAGTTCATAAAAAAATATAAAAACATTATTACATATGATACACAAGATGGTGTTATTAAAAAAATGAGAGAAAAAAAGTTACCGTACCCACTTATAAAACTGCCCCTGATATTAAAATAACAGTCCCCGCCCCCCTCGTCCCCGCTCCCCTCCCTCACCACAGCATACCACCTCCACACTCGGCAAGACGTCATGTGCGCATACAGTAATAACAGTGGGACATCCTATG
>JAXRKP010000873.1:200000-203814 GCA_037039925.1 Doris montereyensis
GGAAAATAATGAACGAGGTTGGGAAGTCGTGACACGAACTTGTCAGTGCCTTACGCAACCTTACCGAGTTCATTATTGTTCATTCTAATTCTATAATCATATTATTATACCTGTGCGAACAGTAACAACTTGTTAAAGGTATGAATCTCAACAATGTTTGTGATTTTGAATCTCAACGATATTTGTGATTTTTTGAATCTCAACGATGTTTGTGATTTTTGAATCTCAACGATGTTTGTGATTTTTTGAATCTCAACGATGTTTGTGATTTTTTGAATCTCAACGATGTTTGTGATTTTAAAATCTGAATTCTGGAGAACAGAAGGTAAAAAGTGAACAGGTGAATTAATGCTGTGTTAATCTTCACGGGGTTCCCAACACGGAGTAATTGTTAACGTGCCAAAAACAAGACTAGGAGATCAAGCCTATTTTATGGGCCGGAAAGTGATCTAGCATAGATCTAGAATCTAGGGTAGCAGATCTAGATCTATATTCTATATTTATATTCTAGATGTAGATCTATCAAAGCTTGTCTAGATCTAAATGTAAACAAGTTAGGAGTCTAGTTTCCCGGGCAGTGAAAAGGTAAGTACCTGTATGGGGAATAGATGATCCCGCCCTCCACGAGTCTCCTGCTGCCTTGCAGGCAGGTCTTGGCCAACGAAAGGCTAAGGAGTTAACCCTGCCAGAAAACAACCTGCTGCCTTCCATGCCGGTCTTGGTTGGCCAAAGGCTAAGGGAGTTAACCCTGACAGAACATAACAACCTGCTGCCTTGCAGACCGGTCTTGAATGACTAAGGCTAAGGGGTCAACCCTGACAGAAAATAACAAGGCCTGGTAGGGGTCCCAAGGTGGCAGCACCACCATCTACCTAGGATACAGTGGGCTAATCCCCTGCTTATCCAAAACTAAACAGATTCAGAGAAATCAATATAATATAACCGGCTTAACCTTTCGAAGACGAACTTGGAAACGAATACGGACTGCGATTTTTGGAGCATGGAATGTTAGGGCAATACATGGAAAAGAGTTAGAATTAGTTGAAGAAATGGAAAAATTCAAAGTAGATATTTTGGCCATTACAGAAACAAGGAAAAAAAAGACAAGGAATACAAAATGTAGGACCGAATCATATTTTAATCTTCTCGGGAGTAAATGTCAAAGATAGAGCTATAGCAGGAGTAAGCCTCCTAAAGTGAAAAAAAAGGCATGAAAAACTACTAGAAAGTTGGCAATTTATAAGCCCACGATTATTAGAGGTAAATATTAAACCAAAAGGACGAGAAATTAAATTATTAATAGCCTATGGACCAAACGAAGATGCAACTAAAGAAGAAAAAGATATCTTCGAAAACGATTTACTAATAACTGCAGAGAATCTTATACTCAAACAGGAATTAATGGTTTTAGGAGATTTAAACACTAGAGTAGGCAACAATGTAGAAACGTCAGGAGGAGTAATAGGTAAAGAAGGAGAGACAACAATTTCTCTAAATGGAAAGAGACTAATAGATTTTTGCCTAAAGAATAACATGAAAATAGCCAACACCTTTTTTCTTCATAAAAATATCCACAAATATACAAGAGTAAATGAAGACAGATGTAAAAAGTCAATGATAGACTACATAATAGTTAACAGCTCCCTTTTTTACAGTACATTGGATGCAAGAGTAAACTAGAGGAGCAGAAATATTTAGTGATCATCACTTAGTGATTGCCAAAAATGAGATTACTTACTGAAGAAAACAAACAGAAAAGGAAAGAGAACAAAGCTACTAAATTCAAAATAGAAGAACTTAATAAACCAGTAGTAAAACAGGTATACCAATCTAGGATAAAAAGATTTATCAGTGAAAGACAGATGGATCTGAATGATAGCACAATAGAAGAAAAGTGGCAGATGTATAAAGAAACGCTCTCAGTTGTACTGAAGAGGTCTGTGGTAGGAAACAAATTAAAGGAGATAGGAAAAGAACATCATAGTGGAATGAGAATGTCAAGACTAAGATCAAAGAAAAGAAAGATGCCTGGAAGAAATACTTGCAAACAAAGAGACCAGAGGATAGGATAGATTATGTGAATAAAAGAACTATCGCCAAAAGAGGAATTTAGGAAAGCAAAGCAGGAACAATGGGAAGAGTTTGGACAAAGACTCCAAGAAAGCTATCAAGGAAATCAAAAGCTGTTCTGTGGGGGGAATGAAGAGCATGAGAAAGACCAATGCATACCCAATACGACAAATTAAGAATGCAAAGGAGAAATAAGAAATAATGAAAATCATGGAGAAAGTATTTTCACCAATTACATAATCCCTCCAGAACGTATGAAATAAGGAGTAAAGATCAATTAGTAAGAGTAACAAGCAATCCAGATGAGACAGCTAAAGATGTAGATATATCAATGAAAGAAATCCAAACAGCTATAAGAAAAGTGAAATTAGGAAAAGCCCAGGAGCAGATCAAGTTTATCCAGAAATGTTTAATAACTAAGGGAGAGAGGCAGATAAACTACTACATACAATATGCCAACAAGCATGGAAATCCAAACAGGTGCCAGACGACTGGAAAAGGGAAACAGTAGTAGCATATATAAGAAAGGATCAACTATGAAATGCTTAAACTATAGAGGGATATCACTACTTAGTGTTCCAGGAAACGTATATGCCAGGATACTGGAAATGAGATTAAGGAAAAGAGTAAAGGATCAGATTTAAGAGCATCAGAATGGATTTAGACCAGGAAGAAGTGTACAAGACCACATATTTACAATTAGACAAATAATAGAAAAATTCCATGAGAGAAACATTGACCTGCACCTGTGTTTTATTGATTTAGAAAAGGCATTTGACACTGTGAGGAGGGACGAACTATGACATTCCTTAAAAGAACACAATGTAGAGCAAAATTTAATAGAAGCCATTAAAAGTTTTTACAATAAACCAACATGTGCAGTGAGAGTAGCTGGAAATATATCTGCAGAATTTGATGTAGATATAGGAGTAAGACAGGGTTGTATCCTAAGTCATCTTTTGTTTATCACATTTATGGATTCAGTTGCAAAGGCATCCTCAAAAATGAAGAAAATGAATGTAGGTATGTGGAAGCTCAAACCAGTAAATGTATCAATGTTTTCATTTGCCGATGATTTAGTTCTGTTTGGAAAATCAGAAAGTGACCTTTCAGTCGAATATCAACATTATGAGCAATGAACTAAATAAAAGAGGAATGATAGTAAATGCAAAGAAAACCAAAAACAATGCTAGTAACTAGAAAAGCTAAAACATAAAATCCTAATTTGGGCAGGGAGAATTTAGAACAAGTTTAAAGCTACAATTAGCTAGGAGTAATGATTAACTCAGAGAGAAAACTAAGAGGAGAAATCAGCCAGAGAATCCAAAAGACAACGATAATATATAACCATCTAGGAAAGGCATTTGTAGGTAAGCAAGAGTTGTCAACACAAACCAAAATGGGAGTATAAAATATTTTATTGTTCTACTCTCCTCTATGGCAGCAAAACCTGGACCTTAGACAATAGAGAATACGTAGAGTGCAGGTAGCTGAAATGAAATATCTAAGAAGAGTAGTAGGGAAAACTAAAAGAGACAAAATCAGAAACACACAATAAGATATCAAACCAAAGCAGAAGGCATAAAAACTAAGAGAAATAAATCAATTGAGATGGTTTGAGCATGTAAACAGAATGAATGACAATAGAATAGCTAAATTAGTATGCAGTGCTAAAGCCCAAGGTCAAAGACCAAAAGGCAAACCTCGGAGAAACTGGGAAGAAGATATTAAAGAGGCACTGAAA
>JAXRKP010000874.1:0-2500 GCA_037039925.1 Doris montereyensis
TATTACATCTAACTGAATCACTATCTCTAGTAATTCCAGGTGTATTATCTGAGAGTTCGCACATATTTCCACACCTGATGACTTCAATATTCTAATTATACAGCATGCTCTCACCTACTGCCAATATCTCTTGTCTATAGCCCTCCCTACTGACTGTTCATCACTCTTCTATTATAATGATATCAGCAAATTCAGAGAACAGTTGAGAACTATATGTAGAACAAAACATCCATAACTCTCCACCTTCTCAAAATACAACTCAATCGTGTGTCACTAATTGCACTATCATCCACTCAATTGTTCATATATAATCAATATCTCTCATATAACACTTACATCTTACAGATACGATAATGATCACAATACACAAGCCCTTATTACCATGAGAATCTAACCACCTATCCTCACTCTACTTCTCATCCTACTATGACTGTATTGTGTGCTCTCTAAAATATCCCCAAGTGTCTCATCCTCTCTCAACTACACATCCTTTATCCATGTAAATACCCTATCTCTTCTGTAACCCTCCCGACGCCATTATATCTCTGTTCTGTATCTCCGTCTGCACTAGACGCTCATCTCATTCTCCCCCCTGTCTAGCAATACTATCCAGCAGCACTCTCTCTCTGCCCCTATGGCTCGGTGCCCCGTGACGTGTCCCCTGCCCTGAATAGTCAACGTCGAGCCTACGTCACTCGTCATCGGTCCCCTCTGTGATACTACGCAACGCCAGTGGTCCACTCTATCTCAGGCCTTGCTTGATCGTCCATCACGCTTGCTAATCATGCACCTCGACAGCGCGTCATGCTGCCTGCGCTCAACATCCGCTCATAATGTGATGCCGTGATCGTCGCTCTGTGTAAGACATAAAGTCAAATTATATAATCTATGTGCAATCTCATTGCCTGCGCACAGTCCGTGCACCTTGACAACTCATGAATGCTTGTAGAATCCTATCTGCTTTGTAACTAGCTATTGAGTCACCTATTGTGCTAAAGTGCATATTGATCGTATTTGACACCATCTCTAACGATTCGGTGCTTGTATCTGAGCCTACCTGACTGTTTGAGTCGTTATGTGTAATTCCACCCCAATGCAATCACCCCCCCAATCATAATGTATAGACGCAGCGCGCGTGTATAGTGCGCTCCGACAAATCGTGTGCTCCAGTCTATATCATATGTCATTCAAGAAGTCTACCGTCCCTCGCATTGTAGTACAATCTCAGTTCGCTACACCAGACTCATATACCCATTTATTCTTAATTCACTCTATTGTCAGAGTCCTTATGAGCCCCTCGCATGCGCTATTCCTTGCCAGGCTTCGTGCCTAAGAGACCTCCACACAATCTCATATAGTATAACTAGTTAATGTATTTGGTTTGATCAGATACACGACGTGTACACTCTAGCACACTCCCTGCGAGAAGACTGACTGGATGTACTCCATCGCTTCGATTGTGTCTCGCTATCTATATCAACTTGTGTAGCTATGAGCGTCAGAATCAGCCATTCATCAAGAATGTCTAGCCTGTATATGATATTGTAGATATTATGCTGTATCTATGTTCTTTGCTCGTGCTAGATGTTCGCCTGTAGTGATCCGCATTAATAGCGCTCAGTGTTCGCTCTACATTCTGTGATGTTGTATGTGTCTGATTGTCGTCAGTGACGCATATGAACACACTCGCGAAGCACAAACCACTCTATATCCTGTGTAACGCTCTCTTAACGTTCAGTATCCTGTCATGTGAGCCTACGTCAGCAAGTAAGATTGTGAAGACGAAGAGAAGAGCTCGAAATCTCTGACCTAGTACTCGTACTTGAGTCACTAAGGATGTCTGTGGTATCGATGTGCGGCTCGATGCGATAAGCAGGCAGCGTAGTTCTGATGTCATGAGCGCTTATCAGTGCTTCACTGCAGGTTACATGTGTGTTGCTGATCTATCGTGACTCTGTGTCTGATACAAGCAGCACTGTAACGACATACTGACCGATCTGCTCCGTGCTTCTATTTGCGAGTGCTCATGTACCTCCATCATTGTGATATAACTTAAGATATACATTACTACCATCATTCTAAATGAAGTTGATCCTCGTGCTAGTCGTAGGTCTGATGTGACAGTAGACAATGGTGTCTCACTCATAATCGCTAATACGCTATCATTGTTACTAAATTGATATGTAAATCTTTTGTGCATAGATGAGATTATTAATATAAGAAGCTCACCATAACTCCAGCTCCACAATCCTATGTATCTATAATGTGTATACCTTTAGTCTCTGTATGTCTGTAATTGACCCTAGCTCAGTTTCGCCTACATGAATCCCTAAGAACGACACTGCGCCCTGTTAATCCTATAGATATATCTAGTATCATATATATTGCGTATTTGTCTACCATATGGAAATACTCATTAGTTCTTATACATCTATTAACGACTAGCGCTACTATCTGTATGTCTATATAGTGTATGTTAGAATGTAGACTCTATTGTGTG
>JAXRKP010000874.1:7500-10000 GCA_037039925.1 Doris montereyensis
TGTTCTATCTCCTAGCTATTTTTATGACTGAAATCCTAAGTTGTTCTATCTCCTAGCTATTTCTATGACTGAAATCTAGGTTGTTCTATCTCCTAGCTATTTCCATGACTGAAATTTAGGTTGTTCTATCTCCTAGCTATTTCTATTATTGAACTACATGTTGTTTCCCATCTAACTATTTCTATTCTCTAAACTACATGTTGTTTTTCCATCTAGCTATTTCTATTACTGAAATACAGGTTGTTCTATCTCCTAGCTATTTCTATTACTGAAATACAGGTTATTCTATCTCCTAGCTATTTATATTATTTAAACTACATGTTGTTCTCCCATCTAGCTATTCTATTATTAAAACACATGTTGTTCTCCCATCTAGCTATTTCTATTCTTAAAACTACATGTTGTTTCTCCCATCTAGCTATTTCTATTATTAAATTACATGTTGTTCTCCCATCTAGCTATTTTTATTATTACACTATATGCTGTTCTATCTCCTAGCTAATTTCTATTACTGAAATACAGGTTGTTCTATCTCCTAGCTATTTCTATACTCAAATACATGTTGTCCTATCTCCTAGCTATTTTCTATTACTGAAATACAGGTTGTTCCTCCATCTAGCTATTTCTATTTACTGAAAAACAGGTTGTCCTATCTCCTAGCTATTTCTATTACTGAAATACAGGTTGTTCCTCATATAGCTATTTCTATTTACTGAAAAACAGGTTGTCTATCTCCTAGCTATTTCTATTGACTGGAAAGTACAGGTTTTCTCCCATTTAGCTATTTCTATTACTTAACACAGTTGGTTCTAACACCTGGATTTTTCATTTACATAGACATTTTAGTTTTAGTTGCCAACGTAGCTATTATTCTTATTACTGAAAGCAGATTGTTCCAGCATGGCTGAGGGCCAATGGCTAACCCACTCACTGGCTTATACAGTCTCAATTACGCCGGGTAACGTCAACACTTGACATATCCTTCATGATATGGGCATAGACAGCAGTATAGACAGTAGCTTAGACAGCAACCGGATACAAAAGATAAACAATAAATGATGCAGTAAACACCATTAGAAAGCCAGTAAAATGCAGCTATGTCATTACATTATACAAGACGGGTGGAGAGAGAGAGAGAGAGAGAGAGAGAGAGAGAGAGAGAGAGAGAGAGAGAGAGAGAGAGAGAGAGAGAGAGAGAGAGAGAGAGAGAGAGAGAGAGAGAGAGAGAGAGAGAGAGAGAGAGAGAGAGAGAGAGAGAGAGAGAGAGAGAGAGAGAGAGAGAGAGAGAGAGAAAGAGAGCTGAAGACGATAGGAAAAACAAGGAAGAAATGAAGATAATGACGATAGAGAGGAAGAGATGAAGAGGATAATCGTAACAAAGAAGATATGAAAATGACGTCAAAAAGAATGGAAAGGATCAAGATGATAAACACAACACGGAGGAGATGAAGTGAAGGCGATAACAATAACACAGAAAATTTGAGGACGATGACGATAGAAAGGAAGAGAAAATTTGAGGACGATGACGGGTGTGATAGCAATGTAAAGATTAAAAGAATGCTATCAAAGAAGAGATGAAGACGGGTGTGGAGAGCAATGTAAAGATTAAAATGATAATGCTATCAAAGAAGAGATGAAGAAAGAAGAGATGCTATCAAAGAAGAGATGAAGACAACGCCGGTAGAAACAAACACAAGTGCAGACGATGACGAAAAATCTAAAACCACCGAAATTTTCATTTAATAATAATAAAATACATCTCTATAGCGCTCATCATCAATACTAGATCAACCTCTGAGTGCTTCCCAAAAAAACCCCAACCCTCCTGCAAAACCAACCCTATCCTTGAATAAATCACACAAAAACAGGGCTATAAAATTTAAATTTACAGTTTCTTAACTTAGCAGCGATGAAACAACACCTACCTGTACCTCAAAAGCAAAATGCCAATAGTATGCATTCCAGAGCGAATAGTCAGTAATGTTATCGAACCATGATCATAAGGAACGGCTGGAAGTCAAAACATTACTGTAATTAGTCGTTAACAAACTTGTTGTGTGTGTGGGTGTGTGTGTGTGTGTGTGTATGTGTAAATCATACTATGTTGGAGCATTACTGAAGAATCGGGAAGACACAGGTCGTCAGATAGAGCGGATGTGGGGAGAGGGGGGGCAGGAGGAGAAAGGGTGGGGGTGGAAGGAGGTATCATGACCACCACCACTAAGCTAATTATGTGAAATTACAGGACAAGTAGTAGCTGGAAGGTTTGGCTGATTCACTCTGAAAAGTTACGAGGCGTGTTATGCAGGCACAATGAAAACAATAATAATGTGCAACACTTGGTTTTATACGTGTGTGTGTGTGTGGGGGGGAGAGGAGAGAGAGAGCGAGAGAGAGAGAGAGAGAGAGAGAGAGAGAGAGAGAGAGAGAGAGAGAGAGAGAGAGAGAGAGACACACACACACACACAGAGAGAGACGGACGGACAGACAGATATACATA
>JAXRKP010000874.1:15000-45000 GCA_037039925.1 Doris montereyensis
CTCGCCTCATGACGTCACCAACGAATGTTCACAGTTTCTTCCTGGTTGTGCTGATGAGAATTCTGCTTGCATTTGTTTCTTTTTTTCAGTTTTCTTCATTTCTGTCTATGGGATTTTAAACATCCTTCTTAATAAAAAACCCAAAACAACTCATACTTGTGGCATCCATTGTTTCCTTGATAATATATTAATTTTTCAGGTCTCACAATGCTAATATAACAAAACAAGTTATATAATAGAAAAAAAGGAATAATACTGCAATAGACAATAATTTATGAAGACGAACAATATGAAATAGTAATAAAAAGGTCTAATGTATTAGGCAGCAGAATAGCGCAGTCGCGGATCATGCACAGGGTCAAAATGAGTCAGCTTGAGTTTATTAATTCATCACGTAGATACTTAATGCAAAGGAAAAGAAGACATACGGTCAGCGTGGTCCATGAATTGGATTACGTTGACTGATGATTGCAACCCGATATTAAGCGTTGGACTAAAGCAAATAAAAGTGCATAGAGAAACAACATGATAGCCGCCATATTAGTTCATTGTTTTGAACCAGAGGTCAAGGTTGTCACGGGATGTGACGTCAGACTTTTGAGCCATATAGATAGAAAACGGGACAGAACGCTATTTTATTTGGCATTCAGATTGATTACCATTTTCTCAATTTCTTCAAAGGGTGACATTGTTCGGAGTGTATCCATTTACACTGATCCCTGAAAATTATGCAATGCTCCTCACCATTTTCTCACGGTATATATAAAGAGAATGAGTCCGATGAAAGGACGCAACCGTATTAAATTTCTCTTCATATGCTGATATTCTCCAAGTTCAATTTTTTACTCGTACTGCCGCTGTTTGTACCTAGTATAGTATGCTTCTTATTACTCTCAAGTCTTGAGAATAGAATGTCAATGTTAAGGTCTTCAAATAGATCAATATATTCAGCATGTCTTACTTGGTTGAAAGCCTTTGTATAGTCGAAGAGGCAAATATGAATGTCTTTGGTGTTTCATTAAAACATGTATAATGCGTTAGTGTTGTCCATTTCCCTCCAAGAAAGCCAAATTCTTCTTCTGATTTGATCTTGTTTCTACTTTCATTATCAGTACTAGTCTACACATTGATGCTTACTTTCACAGTCGATTGAACAAGAACATAGATAAATCCAAACATATCTGTTTCTAGTTAAAACAAAACAAAATCTTTCAGGGTTGAGAGAAATGGCGGAATGTTTTCTGAAGCTAACATGTATATAAATTAAATGAAAATATCTATTTAGATGACATACGCTTCCTAGTGTTTTTGACTATGCCCACGTCCACCCTCAAAATAGCATGTACTTGCCTTTAAATGGTTTGTAGAATTTATGCAGGTTTGGTTTGAACGCCTACCGGGATTACGCAAAAACGCACAATGTGACACAAGGGGCATGTCGAAAGTGAAGACTAGCGAGGAGCATATAATTTAGCTTGGTTGGTAGTGCACTCTTTTTTCATGGCGAGGCGATGGGTGCCGACGCGGAGGTCGCTTGGTTCAATTCGATTTGTATTAAAGCATGTCTTTTGTTCTGTCTGTTCCTTTGTATTTGCCTAATCTTTGTTCCTATGTGGATTTTATATTATTTTTCGAACATTATCTCTTTGGCTCACTTTGTAATAGCTTCCTTGAATTTGTCCATTTTTGCATTTACATCTTAGCTACTCTTTAGCATTTCAAGTGTATTTTTTACCGCCATTTGACATTGTTCTCTAATCTCATTCCCACTTTTCCGAATAATAAGATTCAGCTTTTTATTTATTATTGCTTGATCACTGTAACAGTCTGCTCATTTGGCATCCACTTTGCCATGAGAATGGAATGTCTGAACCTAGTGTTGATTATTATGATGTAATCGATCTCAATTCTAACGTTATAACTCGGAAAATTTCAACGCCCATAACCATATTCTTGATCGTAGCTAATTTAAGATGAGTTTTGTCTCTTTTATTTCTTTATATTGATTCTATATTGTCATAATATATTCTGTGATCTCCTGATTCCCGACTTTTTCGTTGATATCTCTTTGTGCAATGAGACAGAACTGGAAATGGGTTGGCCATATAGCAAGATGTAGAGACAATGGATGGACAAAAAGATGTACAGAACGGATGCCAGGAAATGGACACAGAAAACAAGGACGATCACCGACAAGATGGCGTGATGATATAAAAACACATGGGGGCAACGTGACTGAGGAAAGCAGAGAAAACAACACTCACCAGGACGCATCTGCGGAGAGCTAGCTACACCCTGCAGTGGATGGAAGACGCCTAATCATCATCATCATCATCATCATCATCATCATCATTATCACCATCAATCGATAATAAAATAACCCGATTAAATGTATTAAGTGTACCAACTGAAAAAGATATACCTCTCTACCGTGTTTTAAAACCAGGCGCTTTGCTTTGCGTAGCAAACTCTTATCCAACAAATATTATTAATGATAATTAAATGCTAAATATAAACGTCTATATTGAGACTTTACACGTGCGAAGCATGTCTTAACGGCGCACACACCTGCACACAGGACGTAGATTTAAGAGATTTCAAGTACTTGATACACTTTTCAACTGCCCTGATTTTTGTGTGCAAAGTCTGTGTTCCTGTGATGAATTCGAACACATGTCTGCTTAATGGATTCGACAAACGGTGATTATGAATAACACATGGCAATACATCAGACTGATTTACAGTGTTACAATGTGAGTATTTAGATCACACAAAAATCCAACCCAAACCAAGTTATAGTAAAATACCGTGAAAATGTCAGTTACCAATAATAAAATACCGTGAAAATGTCAGTTATCAATAGTAAAATACCGTGAAAATGTCAGTTACCAATAGTAAAATACCGTGAAAATGTCAGTTACAAGTAGTAAAATACCGTGAAAATGTCAGTTACCAAAAGTAAAATACCGTCAAAAAGGTGAGTTACCAATAGTAAAATACAGTGAAAATGTCAGTTACCAAAAGTAAAATACCGTGAAAAATGTGAGTTATCAATAGTAAAATACCGTGAAAATGTCAGTTACCAAAAGTAAAATACCGTCAAAAAGGTGAGTTACCAATAGTAAAATACAGTGAAAATGTCAGTTACCAATAGTAAAATACCGTAAAAATGTCAGTTACCAATAGTAAAATACCGTGAAAATGTCAGTTACCAATAGTAAAATACCGTCAAAAAGGTGAGTTACCAATAGTAAAATACCGTAAAAAATGTCAGTTAAAAAAGTAAAAAAGCGTGAAAATGGGAGTTACCAATAGTAAAATACCGTGAAAATGTCAGTTATCAATAGGAAAATACCGTCAAAAAGGTGAGTTACCAATAGTAAAATAACGGTGAAAATGTCAGTTAAAAATAATAAAATACGGTGAAAATGGGAGTTACATATAGCAAAATCCTGAAAGTGTGAGTTACCAATAGGAAAATACAGTGAAAGTGTAAATTACCAATAGCAAAATACGGTGAAAGTGTGAGTTACCAATAACAAAATACGGTGAAAGTGTGAGTTACCAATAGCAAAATAAGGTGAAAGTGTGAGTTACCAATAACAGAATACGGTGAAAGTGTGAGTTACCAATAGCAGAATACGGTGAAAGTGTGAGTTACCAATAACAAAATACGGTGAAAGTGTGAGTTACCAATAGCAAAATACGGTGAAAGTGTGAGTTACCAATAGCAGAATACGGTGAAAGTGTGAGTTACCAATAGCAGAATACGGTGAAAGTGTGAGTTACCAATAACAAAATACGGTGAAAGTGTGAGTTACCAATAACAGAATACGTTGAAAGTGTGAGTTACCAATAGCAGAATACGGTGAAAGTGTGAGTTACCAATAGCAAAATACGGTAAAAAGTGTGAGTTACCAATAGCAAAATACGGTGAAAGTGTGAGTTACCAATAGCAGAATACGGTGAAAGTGTGAGTTACCAATAACAAAATACGGTGAAAGTGTGAGTTACCAATAGCAGAATACGGTGAAAGTGTGAGTTACCAATAGCAAAATACGGTGAAAGTGTGAGTTACCAATAGCAGAATACGGTGAAAGTGTGAGTTACCAATAGCAAAATACGGTGAAAAGTGTGAGTTACCAATAGCAAAATACGGTAAAAAGTGTGAGTTACCAATAGCAGAATACAGTGAAAGTGTGAGTTACCAATAGCAGAATACAGTGAAATCGTGAGTTACCAATAGTAAAATACGGTGAAAGTGTGAGTTACCAATAGCAAAATACAGTGAAAGTGTGAGTTACCAATAGCAAAATACAGTGAAAGTGTGAGTTACCAATAGTAAAATACAGTGAAAAGTGTGAGTTACCAATAGCAGAATACAGTGAAAGTGTGAGTTACCAATAGCAAAATACGGTGAAATCGTGACTTACCAATAGTAAAATACGGTGAAAGTGTGAGTTACCAATAGCAAAATACAGTGAAAGTGTGAGTTACCAATAGTAAAATACAGATAAAAGCGTGAGTTACCAATCGTAAAATATTGTGAAAGTGAGTTACCAATAGTAAAATACAGTGAAATCGTGACTTACCAATAGTAAAATACAGTGAGAGTGTGAGTTACCAATAGTAAAACACGGTGAAAGCGTGAGTTACCAATAGCAAAAATACGATGAAAAGTGTGAGTTACCAATCGTAAAATATTGTGAAAGTGTGAGTTACCAATAGTAAAATACAGTGAAAGTGTGAGTTACCAATTGTAAAATACAGTGAAAGTGTGAGTTTAACAAAACACGGTGAAAGTGTGAGTTACCAATAGTAAAATACAGTGAAAATGTGAGCTACCGATAGTAAAATGTAGTTCCTCTGTGAGCTTCCGATAGTAATATATAGTCAAAGTGTGAGCTACTGATAGTAAAATACCGTCAAAGTGTGAGTTTTTCTTCTTCTTTCTTCTTCTTCTTCCTCTTCCTCTTCCTCTTCCTCTTCTTCTTCCTCTTCCTCCTCTTCCTCTTCCTCTTCCCTCTTCCTCTTCCTCTCTTCCTCTTCCTTCTCTTCCTCTTCCTCTTCTTCTCTTCCTCTTCCTCTTCCTCTTCCTCTTCTTCCTCTTCCTCTTCCTCTTCCTCCTCTTCCTCTTCCTCTTCCTCTTCCTCTTCCTCTTCCTCTTCCTCTTCCTCTTCCTCTTCTCTTCTTTCCTCTTCTTTTTCTTTTTCTTTTTCTTCTTCTTCTTCTTCTTCTTCTTCTTCTTCTTCTTCTTCTTCTTCTTCTTCTTCTTCTTCTTCTTCTTCTTCTTCTTCTTCTTCTTCTTCTTCTTCTTCTTCTTCTTCTTCTTCTTCTTCTTCTTCTTCTTCTTCTTCTTCTTCTTCTTCTTCTTCTTCTTCTTCTTCTTCTTCTTCTTCTTCTTCTTCTTCTTCTTCTTCTTCTTCTTCTTCTTCTTCTTCTTCTTCTTCTTCTTCTTCTTCTTCTTCTTTTTCTTCTTCTTCTTCTTCTTCTTCTTCTTCTTCTTCTTCTTCTTCTTCTTCTTCTTCTTCTTCTTCTTCTTCTTCTTCTTCTTCTTCTTCTTCTTCTTCTTCTTCTTCTTCTTCTTCTTCTTCTTCTTCTTCTTCTTCTTCTTCTTCTTCTTCTTCTTCTTCTTCTTCTTCTTCTTCTTCTTCTTCTTGTTCCTCTTCTTCTTCTTCTTCTTCTTCTTCTTCTTCTTCTTCTTCTTCTTCAAGTATAGAGACAATCCTTCAGTAGGTCATTGTTAGCTGGCATTGTATGAACCCATTCGATTATTCCTTTTTTCGTTGAATAATCCACTGTGTTGTCTACTGCTTCTACTTTTTCCCCTACATTTAAAATCTGAAATCAAATAACAATTAAAGATGATTTAATTACATTTCCTCATAGCTTCTCCCTTCCCTTTCTGCCACTACCTCACATCAAAGAAGAGTCAAATAAAATGAACAAACTACAAACAAACTAAAAAGGAAATCAACACTAAAACAAAAGCAGACCAGTTTTGCCCAAAAGGCAACCAATGTTGTAAACAGTTGAAATGACGTCATGAATAAACACAGCAAAAGCAGAGAAAAAATATGCCGGCATGACGAAGTCAACCGCAGAAAGGCAAGATGGATCGCGTTTTCGTCCTAGTCTTGCGGTTATGCATGCACGGTCTGTGTCAGGCCGACATTATCAAACAGGTCATTGGTGACCTCAAGCTGAAGGCCAAGATGACGTAGCAAGAGAGCCAAGTTGTCTTACAAGCAGCAAAAGTAAAAAAAAAAAAAGGTGTCCCAGTCGCGCTTTCTTATCGTCACATTTATCTCCTTTTGGCATGAACCCGTACGAACTTTGCTATTAAGCCGTGTCCATTTTTGTTTTAATCTTAGTCCGTTTTGTATCAACGCAGAAATTTTCATTTACATATCCACCTCCACTTTGTACATACCTATATATCCATATACCTATATCTATCGATATAACTCCTAATGTCCGTCCTGTATTAAGTCATGTCCATTTTGTATCAATCCATTATATTCATTTAAATATCAGGCCATTTCTATTTTGTATCAATCCATTATATTCATTTAAATATCAGGCCATTTCTATTTTGTATCAATCCATTATATTCATTTAAATATCAGGCCATTTCTATTTTGTATCAATCCATTATATTCATTTCAATATCAGGCCATTTCTATTTTGTATCAATCCATTATATTCATTTAAATATCAGGCCATTTCTATTTTGTATCAATCCATTATATTCATTTAAATATCAGGCCATTTCTATTTTTGTATCAATCCATTATATTCATTTAAATATCAGGCCATTTCTATTTTGTATCAATCCATTATATTCATTTAAATATCAGGCCATTTCTATTTTGTATCAATCCATTATATTCATTTCAATATCAGGCCATTTCTATTTTGTATCAATCCATTATATTCATTTAAATATCAGGCCATTTCCATGTTGCATCAACGCATGTTAATTTGAATATCAACACATGTCCATGTTGCATCAACGCATGTTAATTTGAATATCAACACATGTCCATGTTGCATCAATTAATGTTCATTTTGTATCCCCACGTGTTCATGTTTTTGAATATTTATCCATGTCCATATTGTATCAACACAATAAGAATGTGTTCATTTGAATATCAATCTGTGTCACTGTCGCATTTTATATCCATACATACTCATTCGAATAGCAAACCACACCCATTTTATATCCATACATGCTCATTCGAATAGCAACCCACACTCATTTTATATCCATACATGCTCATTCGAATAGCAACCCACACCCATTTTATATCCATACATGCTCATTCGAATAGCAACCCACACCTATTTTATATCCATACATGCTCATTCGAATAGCAACCCACACCTATTTTATATCCATACATGCTTATTCAAATAGCAATACATGTCCATTTTTGTATCAAGACATGTTAATTCTTATATCAATACATGTCCATTTTTGTATCAACAGATCTTCATGTATAGATCAATCCATGTATATTTTGTATGAACAGCTGTCCATGTAAATATCAATCCGTGTCCATTTTGTATCAGCAATGACTCTAGATCAAAAGGTTGTAGTAGACACTAGTGCCACCAAGGCTATTTATTATACTCACAGTCATCAATCAATTGATGGATGAAGCTTCAACGAAATCAGAAGTTATTTCCCCTATTGACTAAATTGTGTGCCTTAGTTGCAGACTCGTAGCATTTTGGGGCAGTTAACAGGCAGGCAGATCTGTTCGATGTATCTCTATTGGACAAAGTTTGTCTGTCATGTATGTGATCTCCAGTCAAACTGTGTCTTAAAACTCATCAATTATGATGAAAATTCTTCGTTATCATTATTACAATTTCTAGAAACATTTATCGTTGATTCACTGTGATATTCACACATTTCCCCCTCAACCATATTCATATTAACAAACGCATTTTAAATTTTTGATTGATCAACGTTATCTATTTCCATAATAACGTTAATATTTTATTCCAATGTATATAAATGTGTACGAAAAACGAAGATAATGTGCCTTTATGACAACAATAAAGTTTTTTAAATTAAATTGAAATTGAATTGAATTGAATTGATATTTGCTGCGCTTTCATTTCAAAGGACACACCGATATAAGTTACGACTACCATCCGGAATAACCCTTTTCCTCGCTCTTATCGTATTTGTTCCAATTCAGGGGAAATAACTGATGATATCGATCTTTCTTAATCAGCACTGGAAGCAACCAGTGACATATCTTGGTTTATTTAATTAGCCATAGCAAAATTTCACAAGGGCACAACTCCACCTCTACTTGATCATCTTGAAGGAAGTGTGGCGATGATGTGAAGATATCTTCGACGTGATCAGGATCCTCATGAGATACGGTTATGACAGGCGGAGGAAGAAAAGAGTTTTGGTTTTATTCAGCTACATGAGTCGAGAAGCCGTGGACGTTTATAGATTAGTTCAAAAGCATCGGCTAGTGCTAATTGGCGTTTCAGATAAGTCGTTTACTCTGTTCCCTTATTGCATCGATACATTTGTAATTTGTATACATTTCGTACCTTTAGTGTAAAGTTTTGCCTTGATTGATACTTCCTTTCATTCATTCTCTATCATTTCTTCTTCTGTTACCAGTATTATGAAGCCTTTTTGTTTTTTGGAAGAAACTAAAGTCCCAGACACCCCCCCACACCCTTCCCGCAAAACAAAACAGAACAAAACAACAACAACAAACAAACAACCATCACTCCCTTCCCCCCAAGAACCCTAAAGATAAACAAACAAAAAACACCACAACAACAGCAACAACAAAATAAAGAAATCAAAGACAAAATATGTAACACACAAACACATATTATACATTTGTTTTCTTCTGTTTGTTTAATTGACATTTACCTTGTTCACCAAAAGAGGAAGCATCAAGATAAAAGAGAAGTGTAAAGAGTGAAAGGAAAGAAGTAGGATCTACCAGCAACACCACCCGCCAACCACCCACACAACAAGGCAAAAAATAGGTAAAAGAGAGAAAGCAAGGACGGACGGCCTACCAGTAGCACACCAATCGCCCAATACACACATGTATCAACACACACAAACATTCCCACACACACTTGCAGGTAATCACACACACACACACACACATACACATACACATACACACACACACTCCCACCCCATATACACTGCCAGATATACACTCATACTCATGGGTAGTCACTTTAAAACCCTGTAAAGACAATTACAAAGGGTAAAATGGAAAAAAAATGCATCCTATTCATGCCTGGTACAACGCGGATCCTGGTGGTCAAACAGGTAACTTACCAACGTCTGTGCCCAAAAATGATCCAAGATGAAATTCTAGCTGGTTTAGTTTGTTTTCATGTAAAAGCCGTTCTCTTAACAATACTGAGTAAGAGGCAGGCGACCTGCAGCCGTCCTCTCGAAGTCACGTAGTTCCAATAAACATCCTATCATTAAACTGGTTTCATTAAGACAATCAGAGATCACCGCTTATGGGAGACTGAGTAAGAACATTCCGAATAAGAAGAAACACAAAACATCAGTGGTTTGCCCTACTAACGTTGGGTGTTTCGTTTAAAGAAAAAAAAACAAAAATGAATTTATAATCAGTGTCGTCACACACATGCAGGGGTCACTGACCTTTCACTTTTGTTATGGTTTCTTCCTTTGAAATTTCACAGTTCGTGCGTGATGATTTGTGTTCATACGAATCGTCTCAGCGCACTGTTCGCGATCACACACACTGCTAAGACTTATTTCTGCCTAGTGAACACCGCTTCTATCATTCTCGTGGATTTCACAGGGACTAGTCTCAAAGACAGAGCGGTAAAATGAGGCTTTTTGTTATCAGGTTATGTGACGGACATGTGGTTACGCATCAATGACACTTCCAGTTCACATCCTTCTCCAACCTCAAATCCTTCTGTCGCTTTCAGCCTTGGCTGACCAGTAAAGCGAGCTTGCAAATGTGTGTGTTTGTGTAATATGTATGTATGTATGTATGTATGTATGTATGTATGTATGTATGTATGTATGCATGCATGTAGGTAAGTAGATAGATAGGTAGGTAGGTAGGTAGATAGGTATGTATGTATGTGTGTATGTGAGTATGTATGTATATATGTAGGTAGGTAAGTAGGTAGGTAGGTAGGTAGATAGGTATGTATGTATGTATATGTGTGTATATGTGTGTATGTATGTATGTATGTATGTATGTATGTATGTATGTATGTATGTATGTATGTATGTATGTATGTATGTATGTATGTATGTATGTATGTATGTATGTATGTATGTATGTATGGGTTCGTGCCCTGGTGAAATAGTTTTTTTCGAGTTCTTCCCAGTAAACTCACCGCATGGTCGAAGTAGATGGATTAACATCTAGTCCCATGAGAGACGGACGGAAAATAGGAGGTCCTGTGTGCAGATCATAACGCTTTGTGCACGTTTAAAATCCCTTGCCTGTTAGCAGAACAAATTTTAAAAGATCTTACCAGCAAGCCCGAGATCTCCTCAGGTGTGGATCAATTCAAACCAAAAAATATCCACTCACTATTCTATACGTTGTGTGTCTCATGTCTATCAATTCAAATAGTATAGGGTAACGAGTATAGAAATGTCAGTATGTACTAAAATAAAGTGGTTCTCTTCAGACAAAGAGCTACACTGACGTTAGCGAATCACGAGCAACGGATGAACTTTTGAGTTGTGAGCCATGGGTGTTAACGCTAAATCCAACGAATCATGAGCAATTATTGAACATGGAACAGTTGGTGGTAACACTTAATCCAGTGAATCATGAGCAATTGTTGAACTTTGAACTGTTGGTGGTAACACTTAATCCAGTGAATCATGAGCAATTGTTGAACTTTGAACTGTTGGTAGTAACACTGAATATAGTGAATCAACAGCAAGTATTGAACTTTGATCTGTTGGTGGTAATGGTGGTAACACTGAATCCAGTGAATCATGAGCAATTATTGAACTTTGAACTGTTGGTGGTAATGGTGGTAACACTGAATCCAGTGAACCATGAGCAATTATTGAACTTTGAACTGTTGGTGGTAATGGTGGTAACACTGAATCCAGTGAACCATGAGCAATTATTGAACTTTGAACTGTTGGTGGTAACACTGAATCCAGTGAATCATGAGCAATTCTTGAACTTTAATCTGTTGGTAGTAACACTGAATATAGTGAATCAAGAGCAAGTATTGAACTTTGATCTGTTGGTGGTAATGGTGGTAACACTGAATCCAGTGAATCATGAGCAATTATAGAACTTTGAACTGTTGGTGGTAACACTGAATTTCGTGAGTCATGAGCAATTATTTAGCTTTGAACTGTTGGTGGTAACACTGAATATAGTGAATCATGAGCAATTATTGAGATTTGAATTGTGGGCTCTGGGTGTTTACACTAAATCTAACGAATCATGAGTAATGATTGCTATTTGATCTGTGAACTGTGGAAGTTGACACTGAATCTGCTGAATCATCAGCAATTATTCAGCTTTGAAATGTGGGGGCTCTGAGTGTTTACACTGAATCTAAAAGACCATGAGCATTGATTGTGATTTGATCTGAGAACTGTGGATGTCAACACTGAATTTAGTGAATCATGAGCAATGATTGAGCTTTGAGCTTTGAGCTTTGGGTGTTACTACTGAATCTAGTAAATTTTGAGCAATAATTGCCCTTTGATCTGTGAGATGTGGATGTTGACACTGAATCTAGTGAGTCAGGAACAATGATTGAACTTTGAGCTTTGGGTGTTAACACTGAATCTAATGAATCGTGAGTATTGTTTGAGCTTCAAGCTGTAATCTCTGAGTGTTATCACACTCAATATAGTGAATCCTGAACAATAATTTCGCTTTTATCTGTGAGCCATGGATGTTAACACTGAATTTAACGAATTGTGAGCAATGGTTGCCATTTGATTTGCATGAGTAATGAGTGAGCTTTGAGCTGTGAGCTGTCAATTTTAACACTGAATCTAATGTATTATGAGCAATAATAATGCTCTGATCTGTGAGCCCTGGATGCTAACACAGAATCTATTGAATCTTGAGCAATGGTAAAGCTTTGATCTGTGGGTGTTTAATTCAAATTTACCGAATCCTGAGCAATGATCAAGCTTTGTATGTTCACACAAAATTTACCGAATCTTGAGCAATGATAAAGCTTTGATCTGTGGGTGTTCACTAAATTTACCCAATCTTGAGCAATGATAAAGATTTGATATGTGGATGTTTAAATCAAATTTACCTAAACTTGAGCAATGATCAAGCTTTGAGCTGTGTGTCTCTACTACATTTACATAATTTTGAGCAATGATAAAGCTTTGATATGTGGATGTTTAAACCAAATTTATCCTACTTTGAGCAATGATAAAGCTTTGATCTGTGGGTGTTCACGCGAAATGTACCGAATCTTGAGCAATGATAAAGCTTTGAGGTGTGAGTGTTTACACTAAATTTACTGTATCTTGAGCAGTGGAGAAAGCTTTGAGATGTGAGTGTTTACATGTTAGCGGTGCAACTGCTGATGTGGAGCCAGTTTGACGACCAATTTGGTTTGCCTAACAATGGCTTTTAGGAACATAATCTCCTTTCGGACTCATCTGAACAGTCTTGTAGCTACATACAGAAAGACAGAAAGATAGAGGGAGGGAGAGAGAGATAGAGATAATGGAAGAGAAAAAGAAAGAGGAGGGAGGGAGGGAGAGAGATAGAGAGAGAGAGAGAGAGAGAGAGAGAGAGAGAGAGAGAGAGAGAGAGAGAGAGAGAGAGAGAGAGAGAGAGAGAGAGAGAGAGAGAGAGAGAGAGAGAGAGAGAGAGAGAGAGAGAGAGAGAGAGAGAGAGAGAGAGAGAGAGAGAGAGAGAGAGAGAGAGAGAGAGAGAGAGAGAGAGAGAGAGAGAGAGAGAGAGAGAGAGAGAGAGAGAGAGAGAGAGAGAGAGAGAGAGAGAGAGAGAGAGAGAGAGAGAGAGAGAGAGAGAGAGAGAGAGAGAGAGAGAGAGAGAGAGAGCGATGTCATCGGGTAAATGTTCTAGGTAGGAAAGGAGGAGGGGGGGTGCGATTACAAAATCTCCTTTAAAAATAGAAACGACCAAGCTAGACCTATGTCCATGGACTTAGCACATTGCCCTAGCACATCACAACAGGTATTCTGCCTTCCTCACTGTCGTTGTTTTGCTGTGTGTTTTGGAACGTATACGAGAGGCTATGTCTTCGGTAATGTCACAATGAGATAAAATGTGCAACGTAAATTCTTTGATCACAGTGTGACGAGTCTCATAGCCCGTCACTCAAGTTTTCACATTGTCACATTGGTCGCTAATGTCATAATATTGACTTACCCACATCCACAACTAAATGTGATCTCAGTTAGGTTTTTTTATGGTACGATATAATGATTTTGCCCGGACTGCCTTGTAGTTTTATGATCTGCACGCCGAGCCTCCATTTTACAATTCATCTCCAATGCGACTAGGTAGCCATCTACATTACCGACAAACTAGGTACATTTTCATCGATACAAATCGTAACGTTTGAACACATGACGTTTGACATGAGAGGCCAACACCTTACCTCTGGACTGCCGAGTCCCTCAAAAGAAGAAGGAGATGAAGAAGAAGAAGAAGAAGCATAGGAATAATAATAATTATAATAATAATAATAATAATAATAATAATGATAATAATAATAATAATAATAATAATAATAATAATAATAATAATAATAAAATGAAGAAGAAGAAGAAGAAGAAGAAGAAGAAGAAGAAGAAGAAGAAGAAGAAGAAGAAGAAGAAGAAGAAGAAGAAGAAGAAGAAGAAGAAGAAGAAGAAGAAGAAAAAAGAAGAAAAAAAAGAAGAAGAAGAAAAGAAGAAGAAGAAGAAGAAGAAGAAGAAGAAGAAGAAGAAGAAGAAGAAGAAGAAGAAGAAGAAGAAGAAGAAGAAGAAGAAGAAGAAGAAGAAGAAGAAGAAGAAGAAGAAGAAGAAGAAGAAGAAGAAGAAGAAGAAGAAGAAGAAGAAGAAGAAGAAGAAGAAGAAGAAGAAGAAGAAGAAGAAGAAGAAGAAGAAGAAGAAGAAGAAGAAGAAGAAGAAGAAGAAGAAGAAGAAGAAGAAGAAGAAAGAAAAAAGAAGAAGAAGAAGAAGAAGAAGAAGAAGAAGAAGAAGAAGAAGAAGAAGAAGAAGAAGAAGAAGAAGAAGAAGAAGAAGAAGAAGAAGAAGAGAAGAAGAAGAAGAAGAAGAAGAAGAAGGAAGAAGAAGAAGTGCTTAATAGAAAAGCAGAATTTATATTACTAACGTTAATTGTCTGTTGTCTACTAAACTTAGTATTCTTTTTAACTATACGTGTATGTCATGATGAAGGGTCAGATGGCACTGACATCATGGAATCGGTGGACATGATTTTGTATGAGATTTGCACTTAATAAAAAAAAACGTTAATCGTATTTTCTGCAGTCACGAAGCAAACGCAACATTAATGATAACTGTATGGGCGGAAATTCGCCGTTTACAATGTATTGATGACTTAACAACCGATAGCTAAGATGACAAGGTACAACAAATGAAACTCAACATTAAGATTACAGAACTGACTCTTACTTAAAAGAGGGTACACGTTGATTTGGATTTATTGTCTTTATTAAAAAAGTATTTCCGACTTTTTACATCTCACATTTATGATTACATCTAAAAGATTGCTGCACTAGGATCCAGGCTTTTTAAAAACAATCGAAATAAGGCATGGGGTTCATGCAGGTGACAAAACAAATATTGGAATCATTTGATAGTAGCCAATAGGAGATAAGCCTTAATCAACGTAGCCTAGTTTACTTTTCATATGGAATCAGTTGCCAAGAGTGGAGCGTAAAAATAGAATTGAAAGGCATTGGTCCCTCCACTGTGTTGTCTCGTTTCCATATCCACAACTGGTCCCCTCGGATAAAATAAGTTGTATTTTGCATTTGCCAAGCTGCGTCTATATTACAGGGCAAATTGTAAACACGGACGTCTTTTGGTTCCGCCCATATATGCCACATATGCCTGATGGCCATCTGGCAACCCTTGAATATATAGGCTTTGTCACCTATTCTAACAGCAGCATCAGGGCCTCCGTTTCTGAGGAATTGCCTCTTCCGACCATATTTCAGTTTCTTGCTCGAAAACTCTTGCCCGTCAACGATCTTAGCAAATAGACCGTACCTGTCACCATAGACTAGATATTTAAACGGTTCGCGAGTGCGCATGACAGCTTGGAGTTTAAAGCCAGCGGGAACATCAAGATCAGCGATAGAGTTTTTTGACCGCTCTATATTTCCAGCAACAAGTATTACCTCTTTGTCAGCAAATAGATAAAACTGTCCTTTACTACCCCCTGACAAAGCTGCATCAATTGTCACATTCTTTGCCCCGCAAGCGGAGACAGCGAGCAAAACGCATACAAGAAGGCGTATTGCTTTTCGAGTGACACTCATGACTCTGGAAGAGAAGATTAATTTTTGGTCAATTGAAAATGTTACTTTGCAATGTCTTAAATGCTTAACTTAATGATGCAGATTTTATTTGAATAAATACTATTGATACGTATAATGTTGTAAAACATATATGAATGCAAGTCATTAATGTAACGGAAGTACATTTGATTACGACGAATTGTTTTAGATATACTATTTTACTATAGCACCTTTTGTAACGACTCAAAGCTGTAATAAAAAAGAATCTCTCATATATCTTCCGTACCCTGTCAGGAAATATACCTTAGAAGACAAATATAAAAGTGAGTCAGGTGTTTAAAGGTTTTGTATATGTAATTATACAATTTACTCTTCATAGTATACATAGATAAGACAGAACTATATGCAAATGAAAACCCAGAACAATTAAATCAATCGCTCTTTGCAGACAACCAGAACATACTACAGCAAAACCAAGACAACATTCAAGAACACATCACGACACCAAACTGAACAAAGCCTGCGAAAAAACATAGAATGAAAATGAGTACATCTAAGACAGAAATAATGAAGATCTTCAAAAGCCAAACACCGCTTTAATATCCAGGTCAACAACACACAGATAAAACAAGTTCAAGAATTCAAATATGTTGAAGCATATCATTTTCATCAGATTGGAAAATGGACAAATAAATCGAAATCCAAGTACAGAAGGCAAGTGCTTTTCTAGGAGACACGTCTGATGGTCTCCTTCCAATTGTCCCAGTATATTAGTACCAGGAGACACATCTGATGGTCTCCTTCAAATGGCCACAGTGTATTAGTACCAGGAGACACGTCTGATGGTCTCCTTCAAATGGCCACAGTGTATTAGTACCAGGAGACATGTCTGATGGTCTCCTTCCAATGGCCACAGTATATTAGTACCAGGAGACACGTCTGATGGTCTCCTTCAAATGGCCACAGTGTATTAGTACCAGGAGACACGTCTGATAGTCTCCTTCAAATGGCCACAGTACATTAGTACCAGGAGACACGTCTGATGGTCTCCTTCCAATTGTCCAAGTATATTAGTACCAGCAGACACGTCTGATGGTCTCCTTCAAATGGCCACAGTATATTAGTACCAGGAGACACGTCTAATGGTCTCCTTCCAAATGTCCCAGTATATTAGTACCAGAAGTCACGTCTTATGGTCTCCTTCCAATTGTCCCAGTATATTAGTACCAGGAGACACGTCTTATTGTCTCCTTCCAATTGTCCCAGTATATTAGTACCAGGAGACACGTCTTATGGTCTCCTTCCAATTGTCCCAGTATATTAGTACCAGCAGACACGTCTGATGGTCTCCTTCAAATGGCCACAGTATATTAGTACAAAGGAGACACGTATGATGGTCTCCTTCAAATGGCCACAGTATATTACTATCAGGAGACACGTCTGATGGTCTCCTTCCAATTGTCCGAGTATATTAGTACCAAGAGACACGTCCAATGGTTTCCATTCAATATTCCCAGTATATTAGTACCAGCAGACACGTCTGATGGCCTCCTTCCAATGGTCACAGTATATTAGTACAGGAGACACGTCTGATGGTCTCCATCCAATGGCCACAGTATATTAGTACAAATGAGACACGTCTGATGGTCTCCATCCAATGGCCACAGTATATTAGTACAAAGGAGACACGTCTGATGGTCTCCATCCAATGGCCACAGTATATTAGTACAAAGGAGACACGTCTGATGGTCTCCATCCAATGGCCACAGTATATTAGTACAAAGGAGACACGTCTGATGGTCTCCATCCAATGGCCACAGTATATTAGTACAAAGGAGACACGTCTGATGGTCTCCATCCAATGGCCACAGTATATTAGTACAAAGGAGACACGTCTGATGGTCTCCATCCACTGGCCACAGTATATTAGTACAAAGGAGACACGTCTGATGGTCTCCATCCAATGGCCACAGTATATTAGTACAAAGGAGACACGTCTGATGGTCTCCGTCCACTGGCCACAGTATATTAGTACAAAGGAGACACGTCTGATGGTGTCCATCCAATGGCCACAGTATATTATTACAAAGGAGACACATCTGATGATCTCCATCCAATGGCCACAGTATATAGATACCAGGAGACACGTCCAGTGGTCTCCATTCAATATTCCCAGTATATTGGCATTAGAACCACGTCTGATGAATGCCACCGATCGCTCAAATATATTACCACTAGGAGACACGTCTGGTGATCTTCATACAAAGGCCCCAGTACATTAGTACAAGAAGACATGTCCGATGGTCTCCGTCGAAAGGCCCCAGTATATTAGTACAAGGAGACATGTCCGATGGCCCCAGTATATTAGCACCAGGAGACACGTCCGATGAATGCCACCCATAACCCCGTATATTAACACTAGGAGACACATCTGATGGTCTTCATCAAATAACCCCAGTACATTAGCACAAGGAAACACATCTGATAGTCTTCATCCAATGGCCCCTGTATGTTAGCACAAGGAGGAACGTCTGATAGTTTTCATCCAATCCCCCTAGTATATTAGTACTGTGAGACACATCTGATGGCCTTCATCCAATAGCCCCAGTATATTAGCACAAGGAGACACGTCTGGTGGCCTTCATCCAATGGCCCCAGTATGTTGGCACCAGGAGACATCTCTGATAGTCTTCATCCAATGGCCCCAGTATATTAGTAGCAGGAGACACGTCCAATGGTTTCAATTCAATGGCCTCAGTATATTAGTATCAGGAGACACGTCCGATGACCTCAGTATATTAGCACCAGGAGACGCGTCGGATGGTCTATATCCAATGGCTACAGTATATTAGTAGCAGGAGACACGTCCGATGACCTCCATCCAACGGCCTCAGTATATTAGTACCAGGAGACACGTCCAATGGCCTCAGTATATTAGCACCAGGAGACACGTCCGATGGTCTCCATCTAATAGCCCCAGTGTATTAGTACCAAGAGACACGTCCAATGACCTCCATCCTGGCCTCAGTATATTAGCACCAGGAGACACGTCCGATGGTCTCCATCTAATAGCCCCAGTGTATTAGTACCAAGAGACACGCCCAATGACCTCCATCCTGGCCTCAGTATATTAGCACCAGGAGACACATCGGATGGTATCTATCCAATGGCCTCAGTATATTATTACCAAGAGACACGTCCGATGACCTCCATCCATTGGCCTCAGTATATTAGTACCAAGAGACACGTCCGATGACCTCCATCCACTGGCCTCAGTATATTAGTACCAAGAGACACGTCCGATGACCTCCATCCAATGGCCTCAGTATATTAATACCAAGAGACACGTCCGATGACCTCCATCCACTGGCCTCAGTATATTAGTACCAAGAGACACGTCCGATGACCTCCATCCAATGGCCTCAGTATATTAGTACCAAGAGACACGTCCAATGACCTCCATCCACTGGCCTCAGTATATTAGCACCAAGAGACACGTCCGATGACCTCCATCCACTGGCCTCAGTATATTAGTACCAAGAGACACGTCCGATGACCTCCATCCTCTGGCCTCAGTATATTAGCACCAGGAGACGCGTCGGATGATCTCTATCCATAGCCTCAGTATATTATTACCAGGAGAGACTTCCGATATTCTCCTCCCCCTGCCCTCAGTATAGTAGTACTAGGAGACATGTTCGATGGTCTCCATCCAATGGCCCCCAGTATATTAGTATTGGAGACACGTCCAATGGTTTCCATCCAATGGCCCCACTAGGAGACACGCCTGATGGTATCCATTTAATGGCCTCAGTATATTAGCACTAGAGACACGTCTGACGGTCTTCATCCAATGGCCCCAGTATATACGCATTAGAGACACGTCTGATGGTATCCATTCAATGGCCCCCAGTATATTAATTATTAGCACTAGAGACACGTCTGAAGGTATCCATCTAATGACTCCAGAATATTAGCACTAGAGACACGTCTGAAGGTATTCATCTAATGACTCCAGTATATTAGCACTAGAGACACGTCTGAAGGTATCCTATCAGTGACCCCAGTCTATAAGCGCTAGAGACACGTCTGATGGTATCCATCTAATGACTCCAGTATATTAACACTAGAGACACGTCTGATGGTATCCATTCGATGACCCCCAGTATATTAGCACTAGAGACAAGTCTGATGGTATCCATTCAATGACCCCATTCTATTAGCACTAGAGACACGTCTGATGGTATCCATTTAGTGACCCCATTATATTAGCACTAGAGACACGTCTGATGGTATCCATTCATTGACCCCAGTCTATTAGCACTAGAGACACGTCTGATGGTATCCATTCAGTCACCTCAGTATATTAGCACTAGAAACACGTCTGATGGTATCCATTCATTGACCCCAGTCTATTAGCACTAGAGACACGTCTGATGGTATCCATTCATTGACCCCAGTCTATTAGCACTAGAGACACGTCTGATGGTATCCATTCAATGACCCCAGTCTATTAGCACTAGAGACACGTCTGATGGTATCCATTCGATGACCCCAGTCTATTAGCACTAGAGACACGTCTGATGGCATCCATTCAATGGCTCTAGTATATGAACACTAGAGACACGTCTGATGGTCTTCATTCAATGGCCCCAGTATATTAACACTAGAGACACGTGTGATGGTATCCATTCAATGGCCCCAGTATATTAGCACTAGTAGACACGTCCGATGAATGTCACCAATGGCCCCAGTATATTAGCATTAGGAGACACATCTGATGGTTTTAACCTAATGGTCCCAGTACATTGACAGTGCAGACACGTGCGGTGGTCTCAATCCAATGGTCCCAGTATATTAGCACGAGTAGACACGTCCGATGAATGCCACCAATGGCCCAAACGTATTAGCACTAGAGACGCGTCAGATGGTCTCCATCCAATGGCCCCAGTTTATTATCATTAGCATGATCTAAAGACAATTTCTCCAGTATGTCAGTAATAGGAAACATGTCCAATGGTTTAAAGCAATGGTTCCTGTTCATTAGAACTAGGAAACACGGCCGTTGGTTTTAAGGCAATGGCCCCAGCAGTATATCAGTATTAGGTCCCGAGAATGTCCGTATTTTTGGATACGTCAGGTGACCTGAGGGGAATGTCCCTAGAATGTCCGTACTTGGGTACACGTTGGTTGGTATTTAGTCAATGGTCCCAGAATATCCGAAAAACCAGCCACGTCCGATTGTCTTAACGCAATGCAAACTGTAATTACAGTGCTAGGGGATAGTTCCAATGGTGTCAAGGGAATGACGCTAATATTTCAGTACTTTATTACCAAAACTCTTTGTTTTTCGTCTCTTTTTCGTCTCGTCATGTTTCATCTCCGTATAACTTGGTGATGACTTTATATCCCCAATTCACCCAAGTTATGTCTATATAGAGGAGATGCAATTTGATATATTATTCTACATACCTCGTTTGTAAAGATAGATGCACTTGAACTGTTTACAATTCTCCGTCGGATGATACTGCCCACGGCTACCTTAACTATACTTATATATAAGAAGAGTGCCGATTTTTATGACACAAATCATCCCAATCAGTTCGTGTAGTTAATGTTTATTATTGCCTCATGAACATCATGAAACAGTCGACAATACGGCCCTCAAAGAGTATATAAAAAACAACAAAGCTGCTTTTTTACTGCATAGAAGTACACACACACACGCGCGCACGCGCGTGCACGCGCGCACAAACCCCCCTTCTCCTTAACAGAAACGCTTTCATCTAACACTAAAAGACAAGACAAAAGGAATGATTAAGCTATTGGATTTTCAGTGTGCGCCATAGATTTACGACTCATTTTCATTTCTCTTAGAAAAAATATAGTTGTATATAATTAATCTGTAAAGAATAATTTCATGCAAGCGACTACAGCAAATGACCACCAGCCTGTCATTAAAATTGCCTTTACTTGACTATAATATCCTAGTCGTTTTGTGCCCTGTTTATTGCAGAGCGTGACCAAGAGAGAATATGTGGTTTAAGACAGGTGTGCCAGTTTGGAATGCCAATGAACCCAAGTAGATATGCCCTTCAAATTCTTTTCAAAGGTCTGTAAGAAAGATAAAAAATAAACGTAATCAGATTGAATAATATAATCCAAGCATATTCCTATCAGGTATATGTACAAGAAAGAAATCTCAAAGTAAAATTTAAATGGTTGGTCCATTGAATATATGAAACCGACCATCTTTCTAAAGCATACGCTGCAAATTTATCTAGATCCACTTGTGCTTTGGAATAATAATCACCCTAAGCTAAGTAACTTTACGTTCTTCGCGTTGTTGCGTTTATGTTTGTTAGAACTGTTAGTAAACTTTCAAGCCTTCATTGTCACTTGAAACCTTGATTGTATTTATTGTTCCTTTCTCCCGTAGCTTCTATTCTTTTATCCTAGGGTTTTCTCCTTCTTTCACTTCCTCCTCGGTAGTCCAGAGGCAAAGTGTCGGCCTGTCAACCAAGAGGTAATGAGTTCGAGCGCCGCCGACGGTTGAAACATTTTCTCGATTTGTTTTTAGCAAAACCTACCACCCCCTCCCTGGTCCAGGTAGGGGGATCGAAACCTGGTCCCATCGGAGACAGACGATAAACACAAGGTTCTGTGTGCTAATCACAACACTCTGTGTACGTTAAAGATCACCTGGCTGTTTACAGGGCAGTCAGGGCGAAATTGAAAAACAATCCTACCAAAAACCCCGAGATCACCGTAGTTGTGGATGTGGGTAAATCAAATCAATCAAAAAACTCATTTTAATGGTCATTGTCTTCCTCTCCACCTCTTTCTTTCTATTCTCCTCGGACATCACATTGTGTGAAGATTGTTTAAATGTGTAAATAATTATTACTCGATCGTTGTCACACGAATGGTTATACCAGTCTGCTTTCTTTGGTGACATCTATGGTTATACTTCACTCAGCTGTGTGTCCTTTGTGTCTCGCATGGTCTCTAGGTTTTGTCACAACTCACTGATTTTGCCAGGCGAAATAAATTTATATTCTCTTTGGTCCAACTTTGGCTCTTGGTCAAATTCTCAAATTCTACACAGCCAGTCATCGTGCAATTTTCAGCGTCCATTGACCAGTTAGATGAACAAGCATTAAGCGTAGCATTATGCCAAGTAGATGCAATATACAATCATTTAAAAAAACAACTATCATTATGCCAATTAGATGCCAGATATAATCATGTAAAAAAATCATAGCATTAGGCCAATTAGATGCCATATACAATCATGTAAAAAAAGCGTAGCATTAGGCCAATTAGATGCCAGATACACTTATGTAAAAAACACGTATCATTATGCCAAGTAGATGCCAGATACACTTATGTAAAAACACGTATCATTAGGCCAAGTAGATGCTAGATACAATCATGTAAAAAAAGCGTATCATTATGCCAAGTAGATGCCAGATACACTTATGTAAAAAACACGTATCATTATGCCAAGTAGATGCCAGATACACTTATGTAAAAAACACGTATCATTATGCCAAGTAGATGCCAGATACACTTATGTAAAAAACACGTATCATTATGCCAAGTAGATGCCAGATACACTTATGTAAAAAACACGTATCATTATGCCAAGTAGATGCCAGATACAATCATGTAAAAACACGTATCATTATGCCAAGTAGATGCCAGATACACTTATGTAAAAAACACGTATCATTATGCCTAGTAGATGCTAGATACAATAATTTTAAAAAAAGTAGCATTTTGCCAAGTAGATGCCATATACAATCATGTAAAAAAATCGTAGCATTAGGCCAATTAGATACCAGATACACTCATGTAAAAAACACGATACATATAAAAAAAGTCCACGTACAGGAGACGGGTATTATTGTGTGACGATCGGTCTAGGTGAGCGATCACCAAGAGAGCAACACACTCCCCTTATCGCCTGGTATCGACGCAGTTGAGGATACAGATGGTGGGCTACAACTTTTAACAATGAAATTGTGTCGTTATCATTTAATTTCTATGGACGTCATAGCAACTTACAGGCCTCTACTCGTTCATTTCACTCTGAATTTTGCTACCGACAAAACAGTAAAAAGTCTTCCAAAGGCATGGACTTTTATTTTGCTGTAGGTGATTTTTAATTTTGAAATAGCAGACAGAAAAGTAGCGCAAACTGTTGACTGCAGTCTTTTAGCACTCTGCGGTAGAGCTTATCAGACTATGCCGCTTTCTTGGTATCAATGTTTTAAAACAGCATCTGTACCTTATCTTCTTCAATGTTGTGTCTATTGGGTATTTTTTCGTTTCAAATTGACAGCAAACAATTCTTTCCATGCATCGATATCTATGTTCGTTTGTGATGTCTTCTAATTTTGTTTTTCCATTCCTCCGATTTGTCTAATCATATTATGGTATGGATGGCGTAGAGATACTCATAGCATCTTGAATTCAACTAGACTCATTGAATTTGGACTTCTAAAAAGCTTTTCGAGAAAGTAAATCACAATGGTTAAGCGATATATTTAAATAATTATGTTTCTCGAAGTTAATGTTTTAGTAGATAAAAAAATTTCTTCAAGGAGGAAAACGAAAAATGCTAGTAAAAGATGCTAAATTGAACCTCAACTAGACCTGTTACTTCTTCTAGTAAGATATCTTTAGTAAAAAATCAATGATCCCCGACCATAGTCCTTCACCAGGTAAGAGTCTCGTGTACAGAAACATAAATAACAAACACTAAAACAACCGGAGATAAAATAGAAATTCAAATGTCTCCCATTAAGTGTCAGGTACTGAATTATATAAAGTGTTAATTCTTACTCCGGGCAGTGGACAGGTAAGAACCTGTACGGGGAGTAGGTGATTCCGCCCTTCACGAGTCTCCTGCTGCCTTGCAGGCATGTCTTGGCTGACCAAAGGCTAAGGGAGTTAACCCTGACAGAAAATAACAACCTGCTGCCTTGCAGGCTGGTCTTGAATGACTAAAGGCTAAGGGAGTTAACCCTGACAGAAAATAACAAGGCCCGGTAGGGGGCCTCAAGGTGGCAGCCCCACCATCTACCTAGGGTACAGTGGGATAATCCCCTACTTATCCAAAACAACATGAATCAAAGCAATATATACAATGGTATACCCGGCTTGAACTTTCGAAGACGACTCTGGAAAAGAACACAGACTGTGATTTTGGGAACATGGAATGTTAGGGCAATTAATGGAAAGGAGTTAGAATTAGCTGAAGAAATAGAAAAATTCAAAGTAGACATCTTGGTTATTACAGAAACAAACAAAAAAGGACAAGGAATAGAAAATGTAGGACCAAATCATACTTTAATCTTCTCAGGAGTAGATGTCAAAGATAGAGCTAGAGCAGGAGTAGGCCTCCTAATGCATAAAAGGCAAGAAATGCTACTAGAAAGTTGGAAATTTGTAAGCCCACGGCTATTAGAGGTAAATATTAAACCAAAAGGAAGAGAAATTAATTTATTAATAGCTTATGAACCAAACGAAGATGCCCCCAAAGAAGAAAAAGATATTTTCGAAAATGATTTACAAATAACTGCAGTGAATCTTGAAACCCAAACAGGAATTAATTATTTTAGGAGATTTAAACGCTAGAGTAGGCAATAGTGTAAAAGCATCAGGAGGACTAATAGGTAAAGAAGGAGAGACAACAACTTCTCCAAGTGGAGAGAGACTAATAGATGTTTGCCTAAAGAATAACATGAAAAAAGCTAACACATTTTTTCTCATACATACAGGAGTAAATGAAGACAGATGTAAAAAGTCAATCATAGACTACATAACAATTAGCAGCTCCCTTTTTACAGTACAATGGATGCTAGAGTAAGCAGAGGAGCTGAAATATTTAGTGATCATCACCTAGTGATAGCCAAAATGAGATTATTAACTGAAGAAAACAAACAGGAAAGGAAAGAGAAGAAAGCTACTGAACTCAAAATAGAAGAATTAAATAAACCAATATTAAAACAGATGTACCAATCCAGAATAAAAAGGTCTATCAGTGAAAGGGGGATGGATCTGAAGGAAAGCACAATAGAAGAAAAGTGGCAAATATATAAAGAAACACTCCTCAGTTGTACTGAAGAGATCTGTGGTAGGAAACAAATTAAAGGAGATGGGAAAAGGACAGCATGGTGGAATGAGAATGTCAAGACTAAGATCAAAGAAAAGAAAGATGCCTGGAAGAAATACTTGCAAACAAAGAGACCAGAGGATAGGATAGATTAAGTGAGTAAAAGAACTATCGCCAAAGACGAAGTTAGGAAAGCAAAACAGGAATAGTAGGAAGAGTTTGGACAAAAACTTTATGAAAGCTATCAAGGAAATCAAAAGCTGTTCTGGGGAGTAATGAAGAGCATGAGAAAGACCAAAACATGCCCAATAGGACAAATTAAGAGGCCAAAGGAGAAATAATGAAAGGAAACGTGGAGAAAGTATTTGCAACAATTACATAATCCCTCCAGAACATATGAAACAAGGAGTACAGATCAATTATTAAGAGTAACAAGTAATGGAGATGAGACGGGCTGGCATTAAAGTAAGAGTAAGACAAAAGATGTACAAAAAGGATGTACAGAATGGTAGCAAAGAAATTGGCACATAGACCTAGAAAGACAATCGGACAAGATGACATAATGACATTAAAAAATTCATGTGCACGCAATGGCAACGGAAAGCAGCGAACAGAACTCAGTGTAAGGTATCTGTGGAGGGCTACATGTCATAGTGCAGTTGATGGGCGATGGCTAATTATCAATGGTAACTCTCAAATAAACGACATACACGAATGGCAATACCAAACAAACACAGATGTTGTATTCGTCCCATCAAATTAGCTTCAACTTCATAGCAAAAAACAACTAGTTTCCAAGTACAGTAAGACTACTAGCAGAAATCAAGCTATGCAAATAGTATTGAAGATTTCAAAGAAGAACATGAAGAAGAAGAAGACAGGGAACAAAGACAAGAAAAGAAAGGATAAAAAGAATAAAAATTAGAATAAGAATAAGGATGATAATAGTACTACTACTACTACTACTACTACTACTACTACTACTACTACTACTACTACTACTACTACTACTACTACTACTACTACTACTACTACTACTACTACTACTACTACTACTACTACTACTACTACTACTACTACTACTACTACTACTACTATTATTACTACTACTACTACTACTACTACTACTACTACGACTACTACTACTACTACTACTATTACTACTACTATTACTACTACTATTACTACTACTACTACTACTACTACTACTACTACTACTACTACTACTACTACTACTACTACTACTACTACTACTACTACTACTACTACTACTACTACTACTAGTAATACTAATAATTACAAGGACAATAATAATAATAATAATAATAATAATAATAATAATAATAACAATGATGATGATTAAGATGATGATGATGATAATGATGATGATGATAATAATAATAGAAATAATAATAATAATAATAATAATAATAATAATAATAATAATGATAATATCAATGATAATAATATTAATAATAATAATAATAATAATAATAATAATAAAAATAATAATAATAATAATAATAATAACAATAATAATAATAATAATAATAATAATAATAATAATAATAATAATAATAATAATAATAATAATAATAATAATAATAATAATAATAATAATAATAATAATAATAATAATAATAATAATAATAATAATAAGAAGAAGAAGAAGAAGAAGAAGAAGAAGAAGAAAAAGAAGAAGAAGAAGAAGAAGAAAAAGAAGAAGAAGAAAAAGAAGAAGGAGAAGAAGAAGAAGAAGAAGAAGAAGAAGAAGAAGAAGAAGAAGAAGATGATGAAAAAGAAGAAGAAGAATTTAGCCTTGGCTGCCTTGTAAGCAGTCAAGGGATCTTAACGTTCACGGAATGTTGTAATCTGCACACAGTACCTCATTTTTATCGTCCATCTCGGATGAGCAAGGTGTCAATCCACCTACCTGGACCAGGGGGATAGCGTTAAATCGAAAAACTCAAGAAAATGTTACGATCATCTGGGCTTGAACGCAAGACCTTGTGATTGAGAAGCCGACACCGTGCATCTGGACAACTCGTGTCCCCCACGTGAATAATATAAAAAGAAGTTATTACTAGCTTGAATTTGCGATTCTAATAAACTTGTATGTAATAATGTACATGAACAATTAACCGAAACAGGTTATGAATGCCGCATGTAAAGCGTTTAGAGGCAAGCTGTTCTTATTCACTAGCTTCAAGGCCAGACGGTCTGGTTAAGAGCTAGATTATCATAATGTAATGCTTTTATAGATTGATAAAACCTATCGTCATTCATTTCATTTTATGAACAATTTTTATGACTTCTTGACATATTTGCATTGTGCTGATCCTCAAATAAAAAAAACAACAACCTCATCTGACAAAGCATTTTTAGTATAATGGCAGCTCTTGATGTCTTATCATGGTAAGCGTAATTAATTCAGCTTTACATTTGACTGGTTGATGGCATTTTTGTTATTTCCATTTTCTTTGTTGTTTGAAACATAACAAAAACCCGTTGATATATATATATATATATATATATATATATATATATATATATATATATATATATATATATATATATATATATATATTATATATATATTCGTTATATAAGCACAGGCATTTCAGGTAATATCATCAATTTCAAGCGTAGGCTAATACAATTTCTTTTTCTTCTGGAAACGAGTGGACACAACTGATTAAAAAGTAACTACTTGTAAATGTGATCGAATACGTGAGGAAACGTAAGTTATAGAATAACACCAGCAAAATAAATCAAGAACAAACATTATTATTTTAAAGGCGATTCGTAAAAAAATGGTTACATGAGTGTTACGGGTTAATTGCGAATGCTTGGTTTATCGACGTACAAAATGTTTACATCAGTCATGACATTCTTAGGCCTACCACTACCGTTATTTCAAGATGAAGAACCAGTATCACCAAATAATTTTCTTTATTAACCTATTGATCAAGGAGAGAGTCCAATTCTTATTAGGAAATTCTCTCCCTATACCAGACATTCTCATTATGGAGCAGTTCAATTGCTGCCTTCAAAGCTGCTCTAAGGACCATAGTTAGAGAGCTCGATATATATATATATATATATATATATATATATATATATATATATATATAATATATATATATATATATATATACACACACACACATAATATGATAATATTATCCAGGATTTAGAATTATGTGTAAGTTAAGATCTACATCTATGAATTCACCTTTTACTAAATAATTACATTCGAAGCGTAAACTTATATCACGTAGAAGGTGATCTCCCTTTTAATAATGTGAGTGTCAACGAGATAGGAATCTAGATTGGTTTCGAAGTCGATTGTAAACTGTGAATGAATTACAATAAATATAACAGTTCTTAGCAGACGGCAGAGGATAAGTGACTTGTGATAAGTAATGAATGAGTGTAAACATTTGAAGGTGTTCCACGGACTATGAAATGATCCTTCAAATTGCACACAAAGATGAGTTCTTGCACTTTTCAATTTAGTATAAGGTTTTCTAATTAGGTGTATTGAAAATGCAGCGGTTCCCTATTCCGGTCTGTATGTGTCTATACAATTTTACACACGTTCAAAAGAAGAAGAAGAAGAAGAAGAAGAAGAAGAAGAAGAAGAAGAAAGAAGAAGAAGAAAGAAGAAGAAAGAAGAAGAAGAAGAAGAAGAAGAATAAGAAGAAGAAGAAGAAGAAGAAGAAGAAGAAGAAGAAGAGAAGAAGAAGAAGAAGAAGAAGAAGAAGAAGGAGAAGAAGAAGAAGAAGAAGAAGAAGAAGAAGAAGAAGAAGAAGAAGAAGAAGAAGAAGAAGAAGAAGAATAGAAAGAAGAAGAAGAAGAAAGAAGGAGAAGAAGAAGAAGAAGAAGAAGAAGAAGAAGAAGAAGAAGAAGAAGAAGAAGAAGAAGAAGAAGAAGAAGAAGAAGAAGAAGAAGAAGAAGAAGAAGAAGAAGAAGAAGAAGAAGAAGAAGAAGAAGAAGAAGAAGAAGAAGAAGAAGAAGAAAGAAGAAAGAAGAAGAAGAAGAAGAAGAAGAAGAAGAAGAAGAAGAAGAAGAAAGAATAAGAAAGAAGAAGAAGAAGAAGAAGAAGAAGAAGAAGAAGAAGAAGAAGAAGAAGAAGAAGAAGAAGAAGAAGAAGAAGAAGAAGAAGAAGAAGAAGAAGAAGAAGAAGAAGAAGAAGAAGAAGAAGAAGAAGAAGAAGAAGAAGAAGAAGAAGAAGAAAGAAGAAGAAGAAGAAGAAGAAGAAAGAAGAAGAAGAAGAAGAAGAAGAAGAAGAAGAAGAAGAAGAAGAAGAAGAAGAAGAAGAAGAAGAAGAAGAAGAAGAAGAAGAAGAAGAAGAAGAAGAAGAAGAA
>JAXRKP010000874.1:50000-52500 GCA_037039925.1 Doris montereyensis
TACCAAGAACAAGGGGGCCCATGAAAAATTACTGGTACTTGAACCCATTACCTGAGGCCTGCTAAGCAAGACTTGTAGTTGTGGACATCATTCAGCCTACCAAGAACAAGGGAGAATGACCATAGAAAACACACTGATATTTGAATCCAATACGTAGGGTCTGCTAGGCAAGACCTGTATGTGGGTACATCAGTCAGCCAGCCAACAAGAGGGAGGAACCACCCTTGATACACACACTGGTAATTGGACCCTTTGCGTGCAGTCTGCCTGGCAAGACTTGTAGGTGTGGACATCATTCAGCCTACCAATTGAATCCATTGCGTGCATTTTGCCTGGCAAGACTTGTAGGTGTGGACATCATTCAGCCTACCAATTGAATCCATTGCGTACAGTTTGCCTGGCAAGACTTGTAGGTGTGGACATCATTCAGCCTACCAATTGAATCCGTTGCGTGCAGTTTGCCTGGCAAGACTTGTAGGTGTAGACATCATTCAGCCTACCAATTGAATCCATTGCGTGTAGTCAGCTAGGCAAGGCTTGTAGGTGTAGACATCAGTCAACCCACCAATTGAATCCATTACGTGCAGTTTGCCTGGCAAGACTTGTAGGTGTGGACATCAGTCAGCCTACCAATTGAATCCTTTGCGTGCAGTTTGCCTGGCAAGACTTGTAGGTGTGGACATCATTCAGCCTACCAATTGAATCCATTGCGTGCAGTCTGCCTGGCAAGACTTGTAGGTGTGGACATCAGTCAGCCTACCAATTGAATCCATTGTGCAGTTTGCCTGGCAAGACTTGTAGGTGTGGACATCATTCAGCCTACCAATTGAATCCATTGCGTGCAGTCTGCCTGGCAAGACTTGTAGGTGTGGACATCAGTCAGCCTACCAATTGAATCCATTGCGTGCAGTCTGCCTGCAAGACTTGTAGGTGTGGACATCAGTCAACCTACCAATTGAATCCATTCCGTGCAGTCTGCCTGGCAAGACCTGTAGGTGTGGACATCAATCAGCCTACCAATTGAATCCATTGCGTGTAGTCAGGTAGGCAAGACTTGTAGGTGTAGACATCAGTCAGCCTACCAATTGAATCCATTGCGTGTAGTCAGGTAGGCAAGACTTGTAGGTGTGGACATCAGTCAGCCTACCAATTGAATCCGTTGCGTGTAGTCAGGTAGGCAAGACTTGTAGGTGTGGACATCAGTCAGCCTACCAATTGAATCCATAATAATGTAGTCAGGTAGGCAAGACTTGTAGGTGTAGACATCAATCAACCCACCAATTGAATCCATTGCGTGTAGTCAGGTAGGCAAGACTTGTAGGTGTAGACATCAATCAGCCTACCAATTGAATCCATTGCGTGTAGTCAGCTAGGCAAGACTTGTAGGTGTAGACATCAGTCAGCCTACCAATTGAATCCGTTGCGTGCAGTCTGCCTGGCAAGACTTGTAGGTGTGGACATCAGTCAGCCTACCAATTGAATCCATTGCGTGTAGTCAGCTAGGCAAGACTTGTAGGTGTGGACATCAATCAGCCTACCAATTGAATCCATTGCGTGTAGTCAGGTAGGCAAGACTTGTAGGTGTAGACATCAGTCAGCTCACCAATTGAATCCGTTGCGTGCAGTCTGCCTGGCAAGACCTGTAGGTGTGGACATCAATCAGCCTACCAATTGAATCCATTGCGTGTAGTCAGCTAGCAAGAATTTTAGGTGTGGACATCAGTCAGCCAGCCAACAACAGGGCATAATAAACAATGAAAAACACTGGTAAATGAACCCCTTTGCTTGTAGTCAGCTAGGCAATAATTTTAGTTTTGGACACCAATCAACCTGTCAAACCTATCACCGTTGTCACGGGCATGTGTATGTAGTAAAGTGCTAAAACACTCTAGTAATCCTTCACACTTATTGCCCCAAGTCCTCTTTTCCCTCACGTTTCCTTGTCCACCAGAAGCGGTAATCTTAGAGTTTTAGCTGGTATTCGAACTATGTATCACGACAGGAGATCTCTAACATCATGTGTGATAGAACCCTCGTTCATTGAATGGTGTTTTGTATTTTATTTTGTCTTATTTTGCTGACCACAAAAACTCCAACAACATTGAACGCAATATAGACAATGTTAATAACAATGAAACTAACGAAAGACTTTGTAGTTAAGTTTATTGTGCTAAATATATTTCCCCTTCCTTTGTCTGATTTTACACAGAGTTACACAGTAACGAGCTGATTTTACATATGAGAAGACAGTTTTTGCTTGTTGCAGAAGGTAATTTTTTTTTGTGTGTGCACTGGCTAACATTTATATTCTCTTCACCAGGCCTTGATGAGTGAAACACTGAAAGAATTCTTGATATCGAAAATTATACTTTCTGGAACAGCTCACATTTATCTCTTTCTTTACAATGGAATATTTCTTATTAAAGTTCCTGTTAGAGGACTGTTGACTCATCTATCCTTAAATTGGGCGCTTAAATGGCAGGCATTTACAACTTGTTAG
>JAXRKP010000874.1:57500-65000 GCA_037039925.1 Doris montereyensis
TACTACTACTACTACTTACTCCTGCTGCTGCTTCCTACTACTTACTACTACTACTACTACTACTTACACTACTACTACTCGGTATTACTACTACTACTACTACTATTACTACTTCTACTACTACTACTACTCACTACTACTCCTACTACAACTACTACTACTACTACTACTACTACTACTACTACTACTAGGAGACTACTACTACTATTACTATTCTAGAGAGCCACTACTAAGGTAGTCTACTACTACTACATTTTCTATTCCAGATTTTTCGAGCAAAATGAAACATTTTCCGATTTTTTCGAGCAAAATGTAGTCCGCTGATCCAGGTAGGTGGATCGACACCTAGTCCCATCGGAGACGGACGATAAAAAGAGATCCTGCGCAGGTCACAACACTCTGTGCAAGTTAAAGATCCCTTGGCTGTTTACAGGACAACAAACAAAAATCCTACCAAAACTGCCGAGATCACCTTAGTTGTGGATGTGGGTATATCATATCAAATCAAATACAAAAACTGCTACTACTACAACAACAACTACTACTACTACTACTACTACTACTACTACTACTACTACTACTACTACTACTACTACTACTACTACTACTACAACTACTACTACTACTACTACTACTACTACTACTACTACTACTACTACTACTAGCTACTACTACTACTACTACTACTACTACTACTACTTCTACTACTACTACTACTACTACTACTAATGAAGGTAATGACACAAGACAATATGAAGCCCCATAGGAACAAAGATGAGACAATTACAAGGAATAGACAGAAACAAATCCTGGCCACCATGGTGATCGAACCCGCGACCCGCGTCGGCACCCATCGCCTCGCCATGAAAAGAAAGCGTGCTACCAACCAAGCTAACTACACTCCCTTGAGTTTCATTAGCAAGGTCTTTTGCCCGAATCCAGTTATGATTAGCAGTCATATTCAATGACAGTTCGTTACCCCAGTGGCCTAGACTACAATTCCTTCTAGATCTAAACCTAGTATTATTTAAACAACCATTGAAATAGTGACGAATAAGTACATTACAATATATAGTATAACCTAATGAAGTAATCTAACGTAGATAAAGACAAACAGTGAATAATAATAGGGCATGCCGAAGTAAGGTAATGACAATAAGACACTATCTTTGTTCCTATGGGCTTTAATAATGGTCTGTGTAATAACCTTCACTTTAACATGCCCCTTGCCTCAATTTACTACTACTAATGTTTCTACTACTACTACTACTACTACTAACTACTAATTTAATATTTACTACTAGTACTACTACTAATACTACTACTACTACTACTACTACTACTACTACTACTACTACTACTACTATACTACTACTACTACTACTACTACTACTACTACTACTAATACTACTACTACTACTACTTTATAATAATACTACCAATAATAATAATAATAATATTAATAACAATAACAATAATAATAATAATATGTTAATTTTAATGAAAGTAATAAATATGATGACGACCATAACAATGTGGTGAAAATAAATGGCCACCTTGAAAAGTTCTTCATGTCGTCGATAGTTTCCGGTAATTCCCGATTCCTGGTTTCCGGTAACTGAGGGACGGCAGGCCGGCTATGATGGAACACATACCAAACAACAGGAGTGGCGCGGCCTTGCCAAACTTTCTGTGATAAGAGGTCCCTGTTGGAGTTCCATAGAAATGAAAATGAAACCAAACGTAATATGAAGAAAAAAATTAGAGTTATGTAGTCCGTATTCCAGCGCAAGTACAGGCTCACCGCCTGTACATCTTTTTTATCCAGGGGCTTGGGCATTTCATTCAAAGTCCTTCTCAACTTATATTACTAAATTACATGTTAGGTTTCATGCGAACACTCTCACATAGGGTCGTTTGTTGTCCCTAGCTGGGCACTATTCCACCTGAGTTAAGTGAGGAAAGACACTTTAACAAGTACTTTCCCAACTCGACCCGGAGCAAATGTGTGAACCCCTCCCCTCTAACAAACAAACACGACGGTTGAACAAGTTGGATAGTACATGCGGAAACAGTAAAGTTCAGCTACAATGCTTACACGTAATAGTTTTCTTTTAAACTATTATCTTTCCAACTTTGTAAATTAAATCAAAAAACAATAAGTAGGTCATGTCTTGGGGTCTTTTACACTTGGTTGTTTAGCCTTTCAAAAACCTAACCTTCTCCATCTTTATTTCTTGCCGTTCTCATAATGATGATTATCATAAGTGCATATTTAGAATTAATCCTTTCTTCCATTAGTATTTCACAAATGAGTCACCATTCTTTAATGTCTTTCTTACCATTCTAGGAATAGAATGGTAATTTCATTCCTATTATGTCAGTTGTCTTCATCATTGTGGCTGGTGGCAACATCCTTTGGCTTGCGTATAGACAGGACGTCCGAGTTGTATTTGTCCATTTAATTTATCGTTTGTGTTTTCATGTCTAAGTGTGTACACATTCCATGTGCCCACCAAAAGTGATTGTTTTGGATTCAAAAGACTTGACGTAGTCCGATTGCTGGCTTCCTTTCGGCTTCTGGCCCTCACTGAGGCCTACTATATGTCTGTGGGGGCCTAGGCCTCACCCATTATTCTACAACGTTTTTGGATCGTCAGTCAATTCTGGTTTTGTTGAGGTGCGGATAGAACTGTGTTTGTAGGTCTTCAAAAAAAATCTGTATCTTTATATTTTGATCCACTGTCGGATTCTATATTAGGTTGTATTCTTACGGGGCGTTAACCTTATGTCTAATTCCCAGCCTGGAGGACCGGGATTTATGTTCGAGATTCACTTCTACACGGGCAGCTTTCTCATGTTAATGAACCTCTGTCCATAGTTTGAGTTTCTTCTCTTAGACCAGTGGTCTTGTTCGAGGTAATGAACCCAACAAGATTCATATGTCATTCACCAAACCTATCTGTGGGGTAAGCGGAACAGGCACCATCACACGGTGTGTGTTTCTCGGCCTCTATCGAACCCCTAAGACTGACTCACCGAATCCCAGGTTTAATAACCACGGTCTTAGACTGCCATCTTCCATCAGACGGGTTCTATTCACCTGGGGAGGGGTTATCTCTCACATCTATTCACTTGTCAGTCACTTCATAGGACATAATATAGAGCATTTAGAGTGCATGTTTAAGCCTATAATTGACCAGCTCCTGTCATATAGGTTGCTGTAGAGATTGTGTGTGAACAGTCAGTTCTGTGTGCACATTGTCGTTTAGACTCACCAGATTAGCTATGTATAGGAGGCAACTCCAGCAATCCGTCCAATAAAAGAACATAAACCCAAACCAGAGTTACGCACCACGGTGGGCAGCAGCTCTGCCGTGACAACGTAGATAAGAGCAAAAGCGGCCGTAATGCCAAACTTGCCGATGCAGTAGAGGGCGCTGTTGATCCACCCAATCTCTGACGACATCAGAAAATGATAGGGAAATAAATGATGTTTTGAATTTGATCACTGATTATTATTATTATTATTATTATTATTATTATTATTATTATTATTATTATTATTATTATTATTATTATTATTATTATTATTATTATTTTTCATCAACACTATTAATGTAATTGATGTATATCGTCTTGTCTGTCAACCAGCTTACCTGCATGTCGGTGTGCATCCCTCTCCCCTCTAGCCCTATGCCCTTCTCTTTCTCTACCTTTTCTCTCCATTTCTCTCTCGAAAATCCTCCTCTCTCAGTCTATATGTATATCTATCTGTTTGTTTGTCTGTCTGGCTGTCTGTCTGTATGTCTGTCTGTCTGTCCGTTCTCTCTCTCTCTCTCTCTATCTCTCTCCCCCCTCTCTCTCTTCTCTCTCTCTCTCTCTCTCTCTCTCTCTCTCTCTCTCTCTCTCTCTCTCTCTCTCTCTCTCTCTCTCTCTCTCTCTCTCTTCCTTGTGATGAAGACTGCCTGTTACTACAGTCACCTTGCAATGCAAAATGTGAAAATGTCAGAGAGCGAAAGAGAAACTGCCTTACCCGAGCCAGCGAATACGGGCCCTGCTGTTGCCAGACACGCCAATCCACTCAGCAAAATAGACCCGCAGTAAATCTTTTTACGGCCAATTTTTTCCATGACTAAAACGATGATCAAATAGGCCAGGAATTCCATCACACCTTGGAGTGCAAAGTTTGTGTATAGACTTCCTTGAACCAAATCCCCAACGTTTAAAGTCAACCCATAGTAGACCATACTGGTTGCACACCTGCAAGTTGGTTTATGAAAAATATCGTTATTGCAGTCAGATTCAGAGAGTTTGCGCTTTTCAATTTTTCCACATGTTACGTTCGTCAAAAGCTATAGACGTACTGATTTTGATATTACTACTACTACTGCTACTACTACTACTACTACTACTACTACTACTACTACTACTACTACTACTACTACTACTGCTACTACTACTACTACTACTGCTACTACTACTACTACTACTACTACTACTACCACTACTACTACTACTACTACTACTACTACTACTACTACTATTACTACTACTCCTACTACTTCTACCTTACTACTACTACTACTACTACTACTACTACTACTACTACTACTACTACTACTGCTACTACTACTATTACTACTACTGCTGCTACTACTACTACTGCTATTACTATTACTACTACTACTATTACTACTACTACTACTCCTACAACTACTACTACTACTACTATTACTACTACTACTACTACTACTACTACTACTACTACTACTACTACTACTACTACTACTACTACTACTACTACTACTACTACTACTACTACTACTGCAACTACTACTACTACTGTTGCTGCTAGGCTACCCTGCCCTGATATTTTCTGTTTCCCTCTGTGAAGGCTACACTTTTTTTGCTTTAGTGTCTCTTTTATATCTTCTTTTCCACGTTCTCCGAGGACTGCCTTTTGGCCTTTTACCTTTGGTTTTAGCATTGTATACTAATTTAAAATACTATTTTGTCTCTTCATTCATTCTGTTTATATTGACCATCGAGTTGATTAATTTCCTTCTTAGTTTTTATGTCATTTTTGGGGGGTTTGGTCTCTTATTGTTGTGGTTCTGATTTTGTTCTGTAGGTTTTCGTTACTACTCTTCTTAGATAATTTATTTCAGCTGATTGTACCCTACTATATTCCGTACTGTTCAAGGTCCCGGTTTCACTGCCGTCAAATATGACAACAAGCTGTGTATGTTGTATACTGTCATTTCGGTATGTGTTGACAATGCTTGTTTACATTTAAATACCTTTCTTAGATGGTTATAAATTGTCATGGCTTTTAGAATTCTTCTTTAGGCTGATTTCTTCTGTTAGTTTTTCCTCTGACCTAATCATTACTCCCAGGTAGTTGTAACTTTGAAGATTATGTGTTTTAGTTGTCTCTTTGATGAATCTACTTTTGTAAAATGCACAGAGGTTGGCTGCAGAAGAGTATTGCACTATAGTGATGTTTAAAATAACTATTATTATTGAATTAGCATCAGCAGGCCCTTCGTGTTCTGAGAGGTAAACGTTGCTCTATTTTGTATTGTTAATCACCACACCATCACATTTGATTTGAACGTGAAAGTAAAACAGATTAAAACAAGGAAAACAGAGACATTACGCTTTGAAAGAACAATTTGTGACTTGCAGCACCGTAACACAGACACACACAGACACACACACACACACACACACACACACACACATATATATATAAATAGGTGTTAACTGGTGAAAATGTCTCCTTCTACCCCTTGGGTCGGTATTTAATTTTGTTTGTAAAAATGTTACAAGGAACAGTTTCTGTTGCTGCCTTTACATGGCCGACTGAGATAGTTGGGTGTGAGCGCGTCATCCAATAAATTTTCCCTTGTTGGTCGGATAATCCGGAACTCCTTGACAGTTTAACGGCCTGGAATCGCCTCAGATTCCCCTGTGATGTTGCTAGTGCGATATATTGGACGATTGTGCGGAGACGATGAGCTATACCCCTTGGTTAGAGTCGGAAACTAAACTGTGTGTGTGTGCATCGTCCTGCGGAACTTAACGGATGGGGAGTTACGCTGTCGTACTCGTGAGAACAAGGCAGATTTTCTTAGTGGATGTTATCGGCTGGTCATGGGTGAAAGGCGGATGCGAGCTTGGGTGAATTAAAAACACGTTAAGAAACGTGATTTTGGCGTTAGCAATTTGTCCATCCTTTATCACATGATTCTCTCACCATTGGCACAGTACCTGTGCGAAAGATGAGTATCCATTCGAATACAAGAAGCACATAATTGATCAGCGTGGGTGTAGGGGAATAAAAAGGACTGCATGTCCATAATCTATACCGACAGCCTTCTTCCTCAAGATAGGACACTTCTCGTCTCCTGTCTAGTCACTAGTCCGTCAATGTAGGAAAAAGGCCTCAAGATCTTGACTTTCTGGTAGTTAGAACATGTATTTTTGCTGTTTCATTTTTGTTTTGTTTCATAAGATAAATAGTGTGCACACATTATACTATTATGAATCTCGTAAGAGGTTGTGGAAGTACATAATATGTTGTGGATCCTTTGATCGCATGGGTATGTGCGTACATGAAGGGTAATTCATCTTCCACCCTTTTCACCATGCCTATAATCCCGTGTGCACATCGGTGTGACGGCGTACACATGAGACAGCACTGATCTTACGTCTATTGCCTTCTCATAGGTATTTCAAAACATATAACGCTTTTTGTAAATCCTTATTTGACAGTTGTAGTGAGAACAAATGCTCAAGGACTTGGGATTTGTGGTTGAGAATATTGAAGGATGGAGATTGGTTATCTCCTTGAGTTTAAGGTAAATGAATTTCCTTCAGAAATCATTACATAATTAATAATAGGGATTTCTACTTGTTTTAAAACTATATTTAACCTTAGAGGTTTGGTAATGGATAACACCTCTCGGGTGGATCACTTCATTTTCTTTCATATAGAAGGTTCCGCTTAATTGGAGCGTGTGTATTTGTTAACCCTATTGGTCTTATACATTTGTAACAATGTTTCATCTTCACATTGATATGCATACAATATGTTGTTAGCATGAAGTCGTAATCACCTCTGTGGAGTGGTTGCTCTATACGACCATTCGTTTTCTTTCTCTCAGGGGAGTATCGCCTGTCAAGTTTTTTTCCCTTCGAGTCTTAGTCGAGTTTTCCGTGTAATACATTTTGGGGGTAACACAACTAGGTAAATGCCTGTAACACGTCCAGCCTTGGGGTTTGTGTGTGGCATAGTGGGGGTTAGATCAAGAAGAGAGGGGTTGTGTTGGTGGTACTGTAGATGCAATGTCAGTCCACGGAGATGCGCGAATCCTGGACGGAGGTTTTTTGTAATAAATCATGCGATGTCATTGTTTAGTGATGCGGACACCAGTAGTTCAAACGGATGATACTTGAGATGTCGTTGATTGGTTGAGAGAAATGTCATATTAT
>JAXRKP010000874.1:75000-77500 GCA_037039925.1 Doris montereyensis
CTGCTGATGATAATACTGCTGCTGATGAAGGTGCTGACGACGATGATGTTGATTATGAATATGATGATAATAAAAATGACAATGACGACGGCGGCGGCGACGACAACAACAACGACCACGACGACGACGACGATGATGATGCTGATGATAATGATAATGATAATGATAATGATCAACTTCGTCACCAATGTAAAGGGTCGTATTGTGCTCACCTGTCGGCTAACGGACCACCGATGAGGGAGCCTATCAAGGAGCCGAGCATATTCATCATGGCGAAATGCTTGCTGTAAAGTTCACGGTCACACACGATGTTCAGCTGGTCAAAAGAGTTTGGTAAGTTGGTCAATAGAGTTTGGCAAGTTGGTCAATAGAGTTGGCAAGTTGGTCAATAGAGTTTGGCAAGTTGCTCAATAGAGTTGGCAAGTTGGTCAATAGAGTTGGCAAGTTGGTCAATAGAGTTTAACGAATTGGTCGATGGAGTTTTCCAAATTGGTCAATAGAGTTTGGCAAGTTGGTCAATAGAGTTAAGCAAGTTAGTCAATAGAGTTTGGTAAGTTGGCCAATAGAGTTAAGCAAGTTAGTCAATAGAGTTTGCAAGTTGGCCAATAGAGTTAAGCAAGTTAGTCAATAGAGTTTGGTAAGTTGGCCAATAGAGTTAAGCAAGTTAGTAATAGAGTTTGGTAAGTTGGTCAATAGAGTTAAGCAAGTTTGTCAATAGAATTTGGCAAGTATGTATATAGAGTTAAGAAAATAGGTCAAAAGAGTTTGGCAAGTTGATCAATAGAGTTTGGCAAGTTGATCAATAGAGTTTGGCAAGTTGGTCAATAGAGTTTGGCAAGTTGGTCAATAGAGTTGCAAGTTGGTCAATAGAGTTGGCAAGTTGGTCAATAGAGTTTAACGAATTGGTCGATGGAGTTTTCCAAATTGGTCAATAGAGTTTGGCAAGTTGGTCAATAGAGTTAAGCAAGTTAGTCAATAGAGTTTGGTAAGTTGACCAATAGAGTTAAGCAAGTTAGTCAATAGAGTTTGGTAAGTTGGCCAATAGAGTTAAGCAAGTTAGTCAATAGAGTTTGGTACGTTGGCCAATAGAGTTAAGCAAGTTAGTCAATAGAGTTTGGTAAGTTGGTCAATAGAGTTAAGCAAGTTTGTCAATAGAATTTGGCAAGTATGTATATAGAGTTAAGAAAATAGGTCAAAAGAGTTTGGCAAGTTGATCAATAGAGTTTGGCAAGTTGATCAATAGAGTTTGGCAAGTTGGTCAATAGAGTTTGGCAAGTTGGTCAATAGAGTTGGCAAGTTGGTCAATAGAGTTGGCAAGTTGGTCCATAGAGTTTAACGAATTGGTCGATGGAGTTTTCCAAATTGGTCAATAGAGTTTGCAAGTTGGTCAATAGAGTTAAGCAAGTTAGTCAATAGAGTTTGGTAAGTTGGCCAATAGAGTTAAGCAAGTTAGTCAATAGAGTTTGGTAAGTTGGCCAATAGAGTTAAGCAAGTTAGTCAATAGAGTTTGGTAAGTTGGTCAATAGAGTTAAGCAAGTTTGTCAATAGAATTTGGCAAGTATGTATATAGAGTTAAGAAAATAGGTCAAAAGAGTTTGGCAAGTTGATCAATAGAGTTTGGCAAGTTGATCAATAGAGTTTGGCAAGTTGGTCAATAGAGTTTGGCAAGTTGGTCAATAGAGTTGGCAAGTTGGTCAATAGAGTTGGCAAGTTGGTCAATAGAGTTTAACGAATTGGTCGATGGAGATTTCCAAATTGGTCAATAGAGTTAAGCAAGTTGGTCAATAGAGTTAAGCAAGTTAGTCAATAGAGTTTGGTAAGTTGGCCAATAGAGTTAAGCAAGTTAGTCAATAGAGTTTGGTAAGTTGGCCAATAGAGTTAAGCAAGTTAGTCAATAGAGTTTGGTAAGTTGGCCAATAGAGTTAAGCAAGTTAGTCAATAGAGTTTGGTAAGTTGGTCAATAGAGTTAAGCAAGTTTGTCAATAGAATTTGGCAAGTATGTGTATAGAGTTAAGAAAATAGGTCAAAAGAGTTTGGCAAGTTGATCAATAGAGTTTGGCAAGTTGATCAATAGAGTTTGGCAAGTTGGTCAATAGAGTTTGGCAAGTTGGTCAATAGAGTTAAGCAAAATGGTCAATACATTTTAAGGGGGGTGCCTCCTGAAGTGATTTTTTTACCTTTCATTTAGGCTTTTTGATTTTAGTATATATATATATATATATATATATATATATATATATATATATATATATATATATATATATATATATATATATATATATATATATATATATATATATATATATATATATATATATATATATATATATATATATATATATATATATATATGAGTGACTGTCAAAATACAGTCATCCTAAATCATTGAAAACTTTGTAATCCTTGGTTGCCAAGGAAACGGCCACCATCTTGGATAATTTTTTATCTCTCTTAGTTATGAATAAAATCACTAAAATCCCGTGGAGATCGTTTTTTCCAT
>JAXRKP010000874.1:82500-85000 GCA_037039925.1 Doris montereyensis
GACACATATCAGTTTTCCGTATTCCAGTATAGGCCCAATAAAAGTTTTATAGATGTAAGAGAACATGTTTAGATCCATTCTATCAATAATTCCAATCATTCTATTTGCCTTATTGGATGCATTCATGAATATGTTCTTGACTGAAATTCAGATTCTTATCAAAGAGAGACGCCGATATCCTTTTCTGAGTGTAGAGAGAAAACAAGTCACTGGACAGATGGAGGAGAGAGTCAACAAAGTATAAACAGACAGGCGGACAGAAAATCATATATTGACAAAAGTTTACCTTTTTTAGTTATAACTTGATGACCAACATTCTTATCATTGTAAGAAATAAAATTGAGTTCCATTATAATCATCATGTTTTGGACCATGTAGGTTAACAAATGCCCCATACATTAAAAAAGTATTTCATGGAGCAATACCTGATATAGATTTTAATTCTAAAAACATTGTTTTATTATCATCAAATATCTTAAATATACAGTTACATATCAAGATTTTTAAAAAGAATTGTGTTTGCATATTTGGGAACAGTAACTTATTATAATTTGAGTAATGAAAAATGATGTCTCACAGAAGTAGAACTTCCTGTAATATATATCTTAAATCTTTCTGGAGTAAATTCACATGAGAATAGGTGAAAAATAAATACAGGTTTATCTAAGTCATGAACAATTTTATACAATTTTTGACTGTTTTCTCTCTGTAATTCAATGATTTAATCGAAGAAATTTCAATCTTACATCATATGATATATCACCATGTTCCACTATTAACTTTGTCGCTCGTCTTTGAAGCTTTTTTAAAAGAATTGAGTCTTTAAATAAAGGGCTCCATATAAATTTCAAATTCCAGTTGCCCAAAAAGTTTTCCAAGTGTAAGAAACATTTACATCCATTCTATAATAATCAAATTCTATTTGCCTATTTTCATTCATCAATATATTTCAGATTCTTATCAAAGATTACGCCGATATGACTCTCAAAAAAACAGTCACTGGATCTGTTTCAACAAAATATGAAATCATGGGCTATTTATACAACAACATGACCTTACATTCCAGTCCAATTGCCATTCTTCGGACCATCTAAACAAAGGGTATAAAGTGTTTGCAATACCTGATAGTTTTCAGTCTGGGAAAATGTTTTTCTATGATCTGCAAATATTTTACAAGTAGAATTTATTTGATCACTTATATAGTATAAATAAGAGAGGCCTTTCACACATGGGATTAAAACAGGTTTAAAGTCAGAACCTTCATTTTTAACTATTGCTCTCTGACGTCGATTTGATAGGAAAGATTTAATCCAGTCACGAACTATTAAGCCTGAAGCTTTACAAGAAGTCTTTCATGGGATGCTAAATCAAAAGCCTTGCAAAAAATCCAAATATATAATATCAATAGTATTTTCAACATCAATATATTTAGTGAAATCTTCCATAACTTACAATAGTTGGGTTATACAAGAACATTTATGCGAAAGCCATGCTAGCATTCATGTATTGTAAGATTCAAGAAACGTCATTATGAATTAAAATGGATAAAGTATTTTACATATGATTGTTCTAATTGGACGAAATAATTTTCAATGTCAGATAAATAGTTACCAAAATTAAATTCACACAAATAAGTTTTGTTTGTACTATCCTCATTTACAAAAACACTAGCGAAAAATTCATTTAGCACCTCAGCTTTTTCACGGTCGCTTGTTGTCATTTTACCATTCGCTCCCTTTAGAGCAGAGATCCTGTTTTTCTCTTTAATTTCGTATTTACTTATTTCCAAAAGCCTTTTGGATTTCTTGTTTTGATTGCAGTAGTAGTTTTTTTTCTTTCAAAAGATGCTGTGGACTCTTTAATGATACGTTTCGTAACGTTTCTTATGTCAATATATTTCTAATAATCATTTATATTTCTATGTTTTCAAAAAATTCTTGAACGATTTATTCTTCTTGTTAACATGTCTCTTAACATTTCTAGTCATCAACAAAGGTTTAGATTGTCGACACTTTGGTTTAAATGGAATTTATTTAGATTCAACATCTTTTAATTTATTTCTAAATAATACCTAGGCTTCATTGGCATTCATATCTGTTAAAATATTCCAATCTGTACTGTTTAATTCTTTTCTACAATTATCATAATTTCCTCTATAATAATTGCAACGTGGAAACTATTTCTAACACTACAAAAGTGTTTTCGTGCTTCGTCAGACACCTGCAGCCTGTTGCCACTACATCGGCGACAAAAAAAGAGAAAAAAGTTCCAAGCGTCCGTGGGGTGCAAAACTATCGTAGATCTAGATCAAAATCTAGACATCTAGATCTAGATCAATATCTAGACATCTAGATATAGATCAAAATCTAGACATCTGGATATAGATCAAAATCTAGACATCTAGATATAGATCAAAATCTAGACATCCAGATATAGATCAAAATCTAGACATCTAGATATAGCTCAGAATCTAGACATCTAGATATAGATCAAAATCTAG
>JAXRKP010000874.1:87500-117500 GCA_037039925.1 Doris montereyensis
GAGGGGAATATTACCACCTGGTTCATTTTACGCTAGAGAAACCGATATAAGCTCCGACTCTATATGCGGTAAGGGCCTTGCAGGAACTTTTCGCTTCTCACCATATGCGGTGGTTTCAGGGAAGCAGTTAGCTTGAATGTTTATCTATGGACTTTGATAGATGGCATGCGCTGTCTTACTTTGGTTTTCATCTATTTTTTTTCCATTACTGTGATAATGACAATGGGAATGGTGAAAGGCAATGGAGATGAAAAGACTTACGATGTTTTTGTCACAGACAGTAAAAAGTGAGGCATGTTGGAAAGGATAATGAATAATAAGGACATGACAATGGAAGACATATACAAAGGAATTAACTCAAAAATTGGCACAAGACAGAATCGAACCTGTGATCTTCATGTCGCCCCACAATAACATGTTTTTTTTCATTTTAGATATTCCTTTGTATTTGTCTCGTTTTTTGAGCTTATGGGGTCTTTATACCTATAGGTTAGGTTCAAGGTTATCTTCGTGGTGCTTGGACAGTACATAAGGCCGACACAGTGGATGGCCATTGAACACTATCAGATGCCAATTTTGTCATCTGCCCCACGTCAAACCCTGGGTCTTCATCTCTTTTCCGGTGCTTCTCCTCCAGGTTTCTAGCGAACGACCTCTCTTCTTTGTTCCCTGGGGGGTCCATCTGAGGGCTATTTTAGGGATGGCATCAGCATTCATCCTAAGGATATGACCAGTCCACTTCCATCTCCTCCTCCTCACAATCTGGGATATTGACTCCTGTGATGTTCTTTTGTGAAGTGTTTGATATCCTGTTTGGCCAAAATATTTTTGAGGATCTTTCTGAGACATTTGTTTTGAAAGGTGTCCGGTTTTCCAAGACTCGGTGTCATAGAGAAGGACAGCTAGAGTATTAGATTTGTAGAATCTGAGTTTTGTTTTAATTGAGATTTTTCTTCAATTCCAAATATTTTTCAGTGATCGAAATACTTTTCTTGCTTTTGTTAACCTTTTTTTGATCTCATCTTCAGAATCTCCATTTTGAGTAATTTTACTTCTGAGATATGTGGAAACTTGTATATCTTCAATCCTCAAGTTTCACCGGTTGTTTCGATTTGTTGTTCATGCTCATCATTTTTGTTTTTCCAATATTTATATGTAGCCCCAGTTTTTTGTGCATTGTTATCAACTCGCTGTGATTTGCTTTGTATATCTGCGATATTCTGTGACAGGAGTACAACATCATCAGCAATATCAAAGTCCTCTAATATTTCAGTGAAAGTCCACCTTAGTCCTGTTTTCTCATTTTCAACACATTCCTTCATAATCGAATCGTTAGCAAGGAAGAATAGAAAAGGTGATAGAATACAGCCCTGTGTCACACCTGTATTGATGATCACGCTCTCCGTCAATTTATTTCCACGAATATTTTAGCATGAAAATCCCTGTAAAGCAGTTTGATTATGCTGACTACCATGAAGGGAATGCCATAGTGTCATAGGATGATCCATAATGCAGGTCTGTGTACACTATCAAAAGCCTTTTCAAAATCTATAAAATTTGAGTACAGGGCAGCATTCCATTTTTGGCATTGTTCAAACATTTGTCTAAGAGTGAATATATGGTTTGAGCAAGAATGACCTTTCCTACATTCTGCTAGCTGCTTTCTAAGTTTTGGTTCGACTGTAGTGTTTATAGGGTTTAGTAATATTTTGCTAACATTTTTGCTGGTGATAGAGAGTAGCATGATTCACCTCCAATTGTCACATTTAAAAAGATCTCCCTTTTTTGGTAGTTTGGTAGTATATTCGCAAAATTCCGCCAAATATTCTCCATTGTCATTCACGTCTGCAGCTAGACCTTTACGTCCCATTATATGTTCTCTTTGACTATTAACTTTTCCAACTTTGGCGTTTAAACAACCCAAAACAATAAGTAGATCATGTCTTGGGGTCTTTCGTACTGTGCTGTTAAGTCTTTCATAAAGCTGTTCTTTCTCCTCCTCACTTTTGTCTTCTTGTGGGGCGTAACACACGATGATGGTCATCTTTGCGTATTTGAAATTAAACCTAGCTTTCATTAATTTTTCACCCATGAGTTCCCATTCAAACAAAGTCTTTTTTGCCGTTTTTGATAGCAACTGCATTCATATGATGGTTGTCTTTTCTTCCTGAGTAGAAGATCGTATGACCAGTAGCGAGATCTCTTTTGCCATTGTCAGTCCATCGTGATTCGCATATAGACAGGATATTTATTTTATATTTGTCCACTTCATTTATTGTTTGCGCAAATTTTCCTGTCGGATAATGTGTACGCACATTCCATGCGCCCGCCAAAATTGATTGTTTTGGATGCAGAAGACTTGACATATCTCGTTGCTGGCTTCCTTTCGACTTTGGCCCTCATTCATCATTGGTACAGTGTTCTGGATCGCCAGTTCAGTCTGGCTTTGTTGAGTTGCGGATCCAGAACTCTGTGTGTCAGTCTTTCCTTCACCTGATCCTTATATTTTGATCTATTGTCGGTTTCTGTAACACTGTTTTTTTTTTACGAAATATGGGCGTTAACCCTATGCCTAATCCCCATCCTGGAGGACCAGGATATATTTTGGAGATTCGCTCCTAGACAGGTAGCTTTCCCAAGCTCATGAGCCCCGTCTGCCCATGGTTTGAAATCAGAGTTTTCTTTCTCCTAGACAAACTGCCTTTCCAGGTTAACGAGCTCTGTCCGCCCTGGGAGAGGTGATAAAGGCGCCTAGGTTCGCCTGTTAGCCACCTCACAGGACATCTAGAGCAATTTTAAGGGATGAGTTCCCACTCTGCAGCCGCACTCCGTCCTCATTGGCTAACGCCAGTTTTGTCCGCGACTGCTTATTCGGTATTCGCAGCTGATCTCTATATCTAGAGGTTGTTTCCCTATCCGCAACTTGGGGACGCGTCTGGTAGGAGATGGTCTCCCCCGCAGACACCTAAATTCATGTCCTTATTCCTACTATAGTGATACCGCCCATCGAATGTAATCTGTTGAAAACGGTCAACAGAAAGTTATTCTTGGTATACAGATTCTTGACAATAGAAATTTGGAAGGCAAGACACATACACACACACATTGTCATACACGAACATAGTTTGTCGGAAGTTACGCTATGTCGTAATGATGTTTACATCAGTTCGACGACTGACTTACAGTAGTTTTTTCACCAAATTTCCTGTAAGTTTTTAAAGTTTTTTTTTATATGATTTGATTTACCCACTTCCATAGCTAAGCTGATCTTGGTTTTTTTTTTAAACAGGATTGTTTGCCAGGACTGCCTTGTAAACAGCCAAGGGATCTTTAACGTGCACACAGTGTTATGATCTGCACATAGGAATTTCCTTTTATCGTACGTCTCCGACGGGACTAGGTGTCGATCAGTCTACCTGGACCAGTGAGGTAGATTTTATCCCAAAAAACTCGAGACAAATTTTCAACCATGGACGTGACTTGAACCCACAACTTATTGGTTGAGAGACTGACATCTTGCCTCGAGACTACCGAGTTCCTCCTCCTCCCTCTTTCTGTGTAAGGAAAGAAGCATTTGTTTATTGACGGTAAATGGTGTGAATGTGTAACTGGCTACGGGCAGAGAATAATTATTGTTATAATGTTATCACAATATGCCGAACAAGCAGACAAAGAGTAAATGCGTGCTTATAAAATAACATGCCAGAAAAAAGCCTACAGTCGCATGTATACATGTTCTATAATCTCAAATTACCTACTTCAGTGGACGTGTTTTTCAGCACACTCGATGTCCTCAGCGTAGAAATAACTTAGTATATAATAACTGTGATTTCCAAAGAACTCTTACGTTCATTGACAAGCCTATACAGGGCTATAGCTTGGTAACTAAAATATGCTACAAGACACAATTACGCTGCAGCAATGATATAACGTTATGTTCAATGTGCTGGAGAAAAAACTAGACTGCTGTCAGCCACAGCGATCTCTCTACCAATGCGACAATGCCGGCCGTGGATTTCCCTCATTAGCACTGGAACTAATTTAATTCATTAATGATAATGTGACATCTAGAGCAACGCTGCATTGATATGCTTGTTAACAGAAGCACAATGAATTTATAATATCCATGTAATTGTTTTGCATCGTTGTGTGACGGCGGTGGCCTAGTTTCTGGATCATGAGGTCCCAGATTAAACATTCCAGCAAGACTACATCCTACGGGATAGACGTTAACATAGATTTCCTCCACTCTATTCAACTGCAAATAGGTACCAACATTATCTGGGGAGTAAAATATGCGACTGTCTGGTCTTCTGACCAGTAGCCGATAGTTAAATATCACCTGTTGCACGTTACACTGAAGGAACTAAAAGCACAAGCTCGAGAACAAGTAGAATCCATTTGTTTTTCGTTTTGTTAATATAATCACATTTGATCCTTCTGAGATCTAATGTTTTACTCGTGTCTCACTCATGCCCCATACGTATGTGTATGGATGAATGATTATGAACACCTCCTCACGTTCCACTTGAGGATCGAAATCGAAGAGAAGTGCCATGCGACATAGATTAAATTATTTCATACTCCCCAAAAGACTAATATATGTATATTATATCGACGCAAGGCATCAAAATACAGTGTAATACTTAATTTTTTAATTTGAACACTGTTCTATTTTCCTCATGAATGAAATCTTGATATTTTACCAGAACGAGTTTTTAGCAAGTCGTGATATTGAATTCTAACGTATAGGATTATGCAACTCGAGAGCTTTGGCTAATTGCTAAAGATAATATGCATTGAGCAAATTGAAGATTGAGACAATACAACTAAATGAAGAGAGAAAATAAAAATAAATAAAAAAAGGGTACTATAATATGTGGGCATTGCAAAATGATTTGAATAAATTTACAGCTTGGAGCAATACATGGCTATTACGTTTCAATCCGTATAAATTGTAAGCATACATGCGCACTGGTAAACACAACCCATGTCAAAACTTTATTTATTTCCTAATTGGGAAACATCTCATAATGGTGGCAGATGAACAGATAAACATAATTCAGAACGTGAAAAAAAGCAGTATCGATGATTGCAATGATCAGGAGAACATTCAAACCGCTTAACTAAGAAACTCTGCGTCAGACTAGCACCCTGTCGGCGTCCCTTATAAAAACCGGATAATACGAAGGAGCTACAGTGGAGTGAAGTCAAAGGCGAAATATGACAATAAGTGACAACTCCACTAATTAAGGCAGAACAAACACGTGACGTTTCGGGCATAACCCTTCGTCAGACAACAAATGAGAAATATATAGAATCTAGATCTAAGTACTACCTCAGATATCAGACAATGTGATGTTAGAAAACAACATAAAGGAGAAATAAATATATATATATATATATATATATATATATATATATATATATATATAAAGATATATATAGAGAGAGAGAGAGAGAGAGAGAGAGAGAGAGAGAGAGAGAGAGAGAGAGAGAGAGAGAGAGAGAGAGAGAGAGAGAGAGAGAGAGAGAGAGAGAGAGAGAGAGAGAGAGAGAGAGAGAGAGAGAGAGAGAGAGAGAGAGAGAGAGAGAGAGAGAGAGAGAGAGAGAGAGAGAGAGAGAGAGAGAGAGAGAGAGAGAGAGAGAGAGAGAGATAGATAGATAGATAGATAGATAGATAGATAGATAGATAGATAGATAGAGAGATAGAGAGATAGAGAGATAGAGAGATAGAGAGAGAGAGAGAGAGAGAGAGAGAGAGAGAGAGAGAGAGAGAGAGAGAGAGAGAGAGAGAGAGAGAGAGAGAGAGAGAGAGAGAGAGAGAGAGAGAGAGAGAGAGAGAGAGAGAGAGAGAGAGAGAGAGAGAAGAGAGAGAGAGAGAGAGAGAGAGAGAGAGAGAGAGAGAGAGAGAGAGAGTAGAGGAAACAAGAAGAGAGAGAAAAGAGAGAGAAAAGACATGGAAGAAAGAAAGGGAGAGAGAGAGACGTGTGAGTATGGGAAACAAGAACGAAAAATAGGATAAATCTAAGACTAGATCTATATCTCACTGGGTCTAAAAAGAAGAAATTATAGAGAATGAATGAAAGGAAATATCCATCAAAGCAAAAATTTATTACCGAAGGTGAAATTTTATAAATTACAAATTTATAGATGCAATAAGGGAAGATAGTAAACAACTTATTATTAAACAACAATAAGTTGTTTACTCTCTTCCCTTATTGCATCGATAAATTTGTAATTTATATACATTTCGCACTTTCAGTGTAAATTTTTGCCTTGATTGATACTTCCTTTCATTCATTCTGTATCAGAGACAGACAGAGAGGGAAACAGGAAGACATAGAGACAGAGAGACAGAGACAGAGTAACAGAGACAAACCCAGATAGACAGAGACAAACAAAGACAGATCATAGCACAAGCGATAGAGCGTAAGAAGCTGGCCCTATTTCCTTATGGACCTGATAATAGTGATAAAATCATACCAAATATCAGTTACATGTAATAGAAAACAAATATAGGTTGATAAAAATGTATGAAATAATGGTTTTAGGAGATTTAAACGCCTGAGTAGGCAACCATATAGAAACATCAGGAGGAGTAATAGGTGAAGGAGAGACAACAACTTCTCCAAATGGAAAGAGACTAATAGATTTTTGTCTAAGGAATAAAAAACCCATGAAAATAGCCAACACCCTTTTTCCTCATTAAGATATCCACAAATATACAGGAGTAAATGAAGACAGGTGTGAAAAGTCAATCATAGACTACATAACAGTTAGCAGCAGCTCCCTTTTTTACAGTACATTGGATGCAAGAGTAAACAGAGGAGCAGAAATATTTAGTGATCAACACATAGTGATTGAAAAAATGAGATTACTGACTGAAGAAAACAAACAGAAAAGGAAAGAGAAGAAAGCTACTAAACTCAAAATAGAGGAACTAAATAAACCAATAGTAAAAGAGATATAACAATCTAGGATAAAACGTTTGATCAGTGAAAGGCAGATGGATCTGAATGATAGCACAATAGAAGAAAAGTGACAATTGTATAAAGAAACACTCCTCAGCTGTAGTGAAGAGGTATGTGGTAGGAGACAAATTAAAGGAGATGGGAAAAGAGCAACATGGTGGAATGAGAATGTCAAAACTAAGATCAAAGAAAAGAAGGATGCCTGGAAAAAATACTTGCAAACAAAGAGACCAGAGGATAGGATAGATTACGTGAATAAAAGAACTATCGCCAAAGAGGAAGTGGCGAAAGCAAAACAGGAACAATGGGAAGAGTTTGGACAAAGACTTCAAGAAAGCTATCAAGGAAATCAAAAGTTATTCGGGGGGGGGGGCAATGAAGAGCATGAGAAAGACCAAAGCATTCCCAATACGACGAATTAAGAATGCCAAAGGAGAAATAATGAAAAGAAGCCAAATTATGGAAGCGTGGAGAAAGTATTTTCAACAATTACATAAGCCTTCCAGAACGTATGAAACAAGGAGTAAATATCAATTAGTAACAGTAATAAGTAATCAAGAGGAGACAGCTGAAGATGTAGATATATCATTGGAAGAAATCAAACAGCAATAAGAAAAGTGAAATTAAGAAAAGCCCCAGGAGCAGATCAAGTTTATCCAGAAATAATTAAAAACCAAAAAGAGAGGAAGACAAACTACTACATGCAATATGCCAATAAGCATGGAACTGCAAACAGGTGCCAGACGACTGGAAAAAGGCAACGGTAGTACTAATACATAAGAAAAGATCAACCATGGAATGCTCAAACTATAGAGGGATATCACTACTTAGCGTAGCAGGAAAAGCGTATGCTCGAATACTGGAAATGAGACTAAGGAAAAAAGTAGAGGATCAGATTGAAGAGCATCAAAGTGGATTTAGACCAGGAAGAAGTGTACAAGACCCCATATTTACAATTAAACAAATAATAGAAAAATTCTTTGAGAGAAACATTAACTTGCACCTGTGTTTATATATCTAGAAAAGGCGTTTGACACTGTGAGGAGGGTACGAACTATGGCATTCCTTAAAAGAACACAATGTAGAGCAAAATTTAATAAAAGCCATTAAAAGTGAGTGTGCAGTGAGAGTAGCTGGAAACACATCTGCAGAATTTGATGTAGACATATGGGTAAGACAGCGTTGTATCCTAAGTCCTCTTTTGGTTATCACATTTATGGATTCAGTCGCAAAGGTATCCTCAAAAATGAAGAAAATGAACGTAGGTATTTGGAAGCTCAAACCAGTAAATGCATCAATGCTTTCATTTGCCGATGATTTAGTTCTGTTTGGAAAATCAGAAAGTGACCTTCAGTCGAATATCAACATTATGAACAATGAACTAAATAAAAGAGGAATGAGAGTAAATGCAAAGAAAACCAAAACAATGCTAGTAACCAGGGAAGCTAAAACACAAAATCTTAAATTGGGCAGGGAGAATTTTGAACAAGTTCAAAGCTACAATTGCCTAGTAGTAATGATTAACTCAGAGGGAAAACTAAGAGAAGAAATCAGCCAGAGAATCGAAAAGGCAAGTGCAATATATATAAGCATATAGGAAAGGCATTTTTAGGTATACAAGAATCGTAAACAAAAACCAAAATAACAGTATACAACGCAGTTTATTGTCCTACTCTCCTCTATGGAAGTGAAACCTGGACCTTAGACAGTAAAGAATACAGTAAAGTATAGGCAGCTGGAATGAAATATCTAAGAAGAGTAGTAGGGAAAACTAAAAGAGATAAAATCAGAAACACAACAATAAGAGATCAAACCAAAGCAGATGGCATAAAAAATAAGATAGAAATAGATCAATTGAGGTGGTTTAGGCATGTAAACCTAAAGCCCAAGGTAAAAGACCAAAAAGGCAGACATCTGAGAAAGTGAGAAAAAGATATAAAAGAGGCATTGGGTATCCTGGAGAAAGATCATCTTGGACATCTGAACCCATGCACCGAAAAGTAGAATGGCAACTGATAAAGACAGAAAGAAAGTATGCTCTGTCACGTTTTCATCATAATCCGTGTAATCTGAAGCTATGACTGCCATCAACACTAATTAGCTGCATTTTATCATAGGGCAACAAGGTGTGATCTTGATGTCTACAGGTTGTGTATTCCACTTTACTTACTCACGTTATCAGAGATTTGTATAAATAAGCAACCACAACAACAACAACAACTATAACAACAAACATTTAAAGATAATTAATAAGTAACGATGTACCCAAATTGTAGTGACGGTGGCTGAGCGGTTAGGTTGCCGGACTGGTGTTCATGAGGTGCCTGGTTTGAATCCAAACAATGTTAGATGCGACGTTGTGTTCCTTGGGAATGACACTTAACACCCACCCCCCCCTCCTCAACCCAGGTGCAAATGGGTACAAGCACTAGCGTAGAAGTAAAAACCTGCATCAGACTAGCGTTCTGTCCAGGAGGTGATTATTATCACCTGTTCTGTATTACACTATTGGAACCGGGATAACCTCCGGCTCTCTGGGCCGTAACGGCCTCAGAGGAACTTTACTTTTTACTATGTACCCAACGGTAGAAAGAAAATAATTTGTAATTACGTGGGTGTTCTGTCTTCTTTGGTAGAGTTTTCATTTAATATCATTTGCCACTTCTGACTTTACTACACTGCATCCCTTTATGTGATTGGTATCATTATCACATATTGTATTACTGCATGACGTATATCCTTTCAAAAACTACGTTGTTTTGTTTTTGTTTATACTGCAACTTTTACAACGTGTTTGCATTATTTATACACTGTTCAAGCCCTTATTGTACTTGTCTAAAAAAAAAACCCATATATTCTATCTAGATTCTTCTTCTTTCATCCTCTTTCTAGTGTATGTATTCTATTCACCTCAATTGTATAGCACACCGTTCTCGACTTTCTCTAATACTAGATCTAGTTATATTTTTCTCTGTTTTTCTCTTTGTTTTAAATAAACACCATGTGGGGTCGGTAGCCGAGTAGTTAGGCTGCTAGATGTTGATCATAAGGTCTTGGGTTCAAATCCTCGCAAAGCTACCCTTGACGGCTCCTTTGTATCATTTACGGCTATTTATATAGCTCCCATGGCTACATTTCTTTGTTGTTTACGTTATTTATCTGTTTTACTGCTACTAGATCTAGATCTAGATATCTTATATTATCTTCTGTATCATACTACTATCGGGACTCATTCATACATTCATATTATCACCGTCGTTTTCTTTCGTTCTTGCTCCTTTCTGTTTTTCGTCTGACATCACACGGTGTGATGCTTTCATTAGTGGTTTAGATTCGGGATTAAATTTGATCCACTGGCCATGTCCGACTTGGTAGCTTCGATTACCATTGTAATGTATTCATTTTTGGTGGGTCTGTGTTGATTTCAGGTCCTTTCTAGCAGGTAAAATAGTTGGTGGGTCTGTGTTGATTTCTAGGTCCTTCCTTGATGGTAAAATAGTTGATGGGTCTGTTTGGATTGCAAGGTCCTTCCTTGATGGTAAAATAGTTGATGGGTCTGTTTTGATTGCAAGGTCCTTCCTTGCTGGTAAAATAGTTGGTGGGTCTGTGCTGATTTCTAGGTCCTTTCTTGCTGGTAAAATAGTTGGTGGGTCTGTGTTGATTGCTAGGTCCGTCTTTGCTGGTAAAATAGCTGGTGGGTCTGTTTTGATTGCTATGTCCTTTCTTGCTGGTAAAATTTAATAGTTGGTGGGTCTGTGTTGATTGCTAGGTCCTTCCTTGATGGTAAAATAGCTGATGGGTCTGTTTTGATTGCTAGGTCCTTCCTTGCTGGTAAAATAGTTAGTGGGTCCTTTGGTGGTGGCTTGTTTAAGAGATGATTGACGTGTTTCCTTCATTGTTCGAAGTGTTTTCCTTCATCAAAAAACTGCATTTCCATATGCATTTTTATGGACATCTCTGATCTGTGTTGCTTCCCTGGCAAGATTGTCGTTATCTGATAAACTATTTGCACCTCTCCTTCAGTAACTGCCTTTCTGCCTTTTCTGCCATCTTGTCAAGAAAGTTATTCTTGTCGTTGTGTATACCTCTCACTTCGCGATTGACTTTGGGTTACTCCTCTTAGGTAGTCATCTCCCGTCTTCTGGTTCTACAATTGATTATTGCCATTTATATGTTTATTCATTCTTCTATCAGTTCTAGTGATTCCGGAGTAATCCAATATTTGTATGAGGTATTTAATTTGGGTCGTAAAACAGCTTATGAAGATTCTAAATTTTCTTTCACCTTAATCCAGTGTTCATTTACATCGCATTCGTCAAGATTTTCAAGGATTTGGAATCTGTTCTTCAGTTCAAGCTAGAACTATTTCTTCTTTTGATTCAATTTTCAGTAGACTGACTTGGAACTTAGTCCTCTTTTCCTGATTGGGTTGAGTGAAGCTTTTTAGTTTTAGTCGGTGATCTGAAGCTATATCCGCACTTCTCATTACTCTGACATCTTCTAACGATCTTCTGAATTTGCGTGAGACGCAGACGTGGTCGATCTGACATTCCGTCCTTCCGTGTGAGGAAACCAATGTTGCTTTGTGAATATTTTTATGCAGAAAAACTGTTCCTCCAATGATCATACTATTTGAGGCACAGAAATCTATGAGCCTTTCTTCATTGTCATTAGCTTGTCCTATTCTATACTGTCCCATCACCTCTTCATACCAGCTGTTGTTGTTGCCTACCTTGGTATTTAGATCTCGCATGATGATGTTAATGGGTTTTTGGGGGCAGTTTGTCTACTTTATTTTGCATGCAGTCTGTTATACAAACTGTCCTTTAGCTTGTCGTCAGCAACATTTGTTTGAGCATGTGTCTGGATAATATTTAAATTGATGCGCTTGTTCATTGTTGAGAATGATGCCAATACTATTCTTGGGCCATTTGCTTCCCATCCTCTAAGCTTTGTCTGTGACTTTGTGCTTAGCATGATAGCTACTCCATCCCGATATGATCCATTGTCTTCATGGCCTATGAAGGGGATGAGCTGTCGTGATCTTAGACGTTTATCTTCGCACTGTTTCCAATGGACTCACTAATTCCAAGTATAACAAAGGCGATATTACTGCATTTCTTGCACTGCTTGTGCTTAATTGCCAGCCTCATACAAGGTGCGTACTTTTCATGACCCCATCCGGAGAAATTTGATCGATGGTAGAGGCTTCAGTCCGCTAGTTTCCTTTCAGTTTTGGCTGTCGTACTTCATAGAGTCCCCATTGGGGCTTGCATCATGTCAGGATACTCCATCATCTCCCAAAGGAATTGAGAATATTTCTTTTCTCTGTGATTCTGTACCAAATACCTTTTAATACGATAGGTGTGTTTTACTTATGCCCAACCTCTGACCTGGATGATCTTCTATGCCATTTAGTCGCCTCTTACGACACGCTAGCACCACGTTAGACATATTCTAGCACCCTCACTGCTGAAGGACCCCGTTATCCCACTGGGTGTGTTACGCACATCACATCCCCTCAATCAAATAATTAGCCGATCAAACCGAAGTGAACAATTATCCCGATTTGAATTAAACGTCTTCAGTTAGACTATGTTGTAATAGTATAGAAAATAAATGTATCATTGATGCTCAACCGCAACTCTGTATGTTTAAAGTCACTGTATTTTATAAATATGTGATATGTTTTATATCTTATTTGTTCAAAAACTTATGAATTTCTAAAGTATTTGCATTATAATTATTAATTCTAAGATGAATTATAGAATTTAAAACACTAAAAAGAGTACTTTATAAGAATGTGATATATGCTCCATCATATGTTCTCAACAAACTAAACAGATATTTGTAATGCTAAGTTTGGATCTCTCAAGACTGCGAACGTATTTTATGTCTTTGTTTTCTGTGCGTGTCATCAGTGTGTGCATATATGGCATTATATGAATATAATTATATAATAGTTTGCAATTGATTGCTGCTGTCAATTTATGACAAATTTCACTCGGGATGAATAAAGTTTATTTAAAATTAAAATTGAACTTGAATGTCTTTTCTTTCTTTATCAGTTTCCATTCTACATTTCGGTGTATGGGTTCAGATGCCCAAGATGATCTTTCTCCAGGATGCCCTGTTCCATTTTCCCAGTCGTCTGGCAGCGGTTTGGACTTTTATGCTTGTTGGCATATTGCATGTAGTAGTTTGTCTGCCTCTCTCCATTGGATTTTAATCATTTCTGGATACACTTGATCTGCTCCTGGGGCCTTTCCTAATTGCACTTTTCTTATAGCTGTTTGAATTTCTTCCATTGAGATATCTACATCTTCAGCTGTCTCATCTGGATTATTTGTTACTCTTACTAATTGATCTTTACTCCTTGTTTTATATGTTCTGGAGGGATTATGTAACTGTTGAAAATACTTTCTCCATATTTCCATGATTTCGCTATCTTTTTCATTGCTTTCCCTTTGGCATTCTTAATTTGTCATATTGGGTATCCTTGTCATCTCCTCATTGCCACCAGAACAGCTTTCGACTTCCTTGATAGCTTTCTTGAAGTCTTTATCCGAACTCTTCCCATTGTTCCTGTTTTGTTTTCCTCATTTCCCCTTTAGCGATAATTCTTTTATTCATGTAATCTATCCTATCCTCTGGTCTCCTGATTTGCAAGTATTTCTTCCAGGCATCATTCTTTTCTTTGATCTTAGTTTTGACATTCACATTCCACCATGATGTTCTTTTCCTATCTCCTTTTACTTGTTTCCTACCACATATCTCTTCAGTACAACTGAGGAGTGTTTCTTTATACAATTGCCACTTTTCTTGTATTGTGCTATCATTCAGATCCATCTGCCTTTCACTAATAAATCTTTTTATTCTTGATTGGTATAGCTGTTTTACGATTGCTTTGTTTAGTTCCTCTATTTTGAGTTTAGTATCTTTCTCCTTTTTCTTTTTTTCTGTTTCTTTTCTTCAGTCAAGTAATTTCATTTTGTCTATCACTAAGTGCTGATCACTAAATATTTCTGCTCCTTTGTTTACTCTTAAATCCAATGTACTATAGAATAGGAGCTGCTAACTATTATGTAGTCTTTCACTGACTTTTCACACCTGTCTTAGTATATTTGTGGATATCTTTATCAGGAAAAAAAGTGTGTACTATTTTCATGTTATTCTTTAGGCAAACAATCTATTAGTCTCTCTCCATTTTGGAGAAGTTGTTGTCTCTCCTTCTTTACCTATTACTCCTCCTCAGAGGCAGCAGGTTGTTTTCTGTCAGGGTTAACTCTCTTAACCTTTGGCCAGCCACGGCCTGCAAGACAGCAGATTATAAATTTATATCAGCGTTAACTCCTAAACTCCTCGTTAACCCTTAGCCCTTGGTCAGCGAAGACCCGCCTGCAAGGCAGCTGGAGACTCGTGGAGGACAGGATCGTCTACTCCCCGTGCAGTGCTTACCTGTCTACTGCCCGAAATTTGAATGTCAACGTCACCAATAAACACAACGTGAAGTGTGTGGCTGAGTGGTTAGGATGCTGGTTTTGGATCATGAGATCTCGGGTTCAAATCCTGGCAAAACTTCCTTCACGTTATAGACTTGAGCTCCGACTCTATGGGCCTAAATGGTCTTCAAGGAGCTTTATTCATGCATATATTACATTACGTTCTAATTTGCTAATTCATTGATGCTGTCAAACGAAGACAGATTTCCTTCGGGATTAATAACGTTTTACTTTAAAAATTTCGAAGATGACTTGACATCATCAAAACGGCTAGTAAAAGTTGAGTAAACGATTTTTTGTACGTTTTCTTCTTCTTTTCCAATCAGCTCCAGGAGGCATATCATGATCAGTGATAAAGTTTAGAGGCATTTAGTAGTATATATTTCCCTTGTACAAAATCAGTGAAAAAAACATATATTACTGTTGAGACACCTAAATGAGGTTTTAGAGAGAGAGAGAGAGAGAGAGAGAGAGAGAGAGAGAGAGAGAGAGAGAGAGAGAGAGAGAGAGAGAGAGAGATATAAGAGAGAGAGAGAGAGAGAGAGAGAGAGAGAGAGAGAGAGAGAGAGAGAGAGAGAGAGAGAGAGAGAGAGAGAGAGAGAGAGAGAGAGAGAGAGAGAGAGAGAGAGAGAGAGAGAGAGAGAGAGAGAGAGAGAGGCAGAGACAGAGACAGAGAGACAGACACAGAGACAGAGAGACAGAGACAGAGACAGAGAGAGAGAGAGAGAGAGAGAGAGAGAGAGAGAGAGAGAGAGAGAGAGAGAGAGAGAGAGAGAGAGAGAGAGAGAGAGAGAGAGAGAGAGAGAGAGAGAGAGAGAGAGAGAGAGAGAGAGAGAGAGAGAGAGAGAGAGAGAGAGAGAGAGAGAGAGAGAGAGAGAGAGAGAGAGAGAGAGAGAGAGAGAGAGAGAGAGAGAGAGAGAGAGAGAGACAGAGAGAGAGAGAGAGAGAGAGAGAGAGAGAGAGAGAGAGAGAGAGAGAGAGAGAGAGAGAGAGAGAGAGAGAGAGAGAGAGAGAGAGAGAGAGAGAGAGAGAGAGAGAGAGAGAGAGAGAGAGAGAGAGAGAGAGAGAGAGAGAGAGAGAGAGAGAGAGAGAGAGAGAGAGAGAGAGAGAGAGAGAGAGAGAGAGAGAGAGAGAGAGAGAGAGAGAGAGACAGAGAGAGAGAGAGAGAGAGACAGAGAGAGAGAGAGAGAGAGAGAGAGAGAGAGAGAGAGAGAGAGAGAGAGAGAGAGAGAGAGAGAGAGAGAGAGAGAGAGAGAGAGAGAGAGAGAGAGAGAGAGAGAGAGAGAGAGAGAGAGAGAGAGAGAGAGAGAGAGAGAGAGAGAGAGAGAGAGAGAGAGAGAGAGAGAGAGAGAGAGAGAGAGAGAGAGAGAGAGAGAGAGAGAGAGAGAGAGAGAGAGAGAGAGAGAGAGAGAGAGAGAGAGAGAGAGAGAGAGAGAGAGAGGGCAGAGAGAGAGAGAGAGAGAGAGAGAGAGAGAGAGAGAGAGAGAGAGAGAGAGAGAGAGAGAGAGAGAGAGAGAGAGAGAGAGAGAGAGAGAGAGAGAGAGAGAGAGAGAGAGAGAGAGAGAGAGAAAGAGAGAGAGAGAAATAAAGAAAGAGAGGGATAGATACAGAGATAGCTAGCTATAAATTGATATATAGATAGATGAATACATACATTAGATAGATCGATAGAAAGATAGATGGACAGGCGGATATACAAACAGACACACACACACACATATACACAGACAAACACCCAGACAGAATATATACATATAAATTGGTAAATCGATAGATAAATAGATAAATTGATACTAGAATGATAGATAGATAGATCGATAAATAGATAGATAGATAGATAGATAGATAGATAGATAGATAGATAGATAGACATGTAGATATATATATAGATAGAGAGATAGATAGATAGATAGATAAATAGAGAGATATATATATAGATAAATAGATAGATAGATAGATAGATACGTAGGTAGGTAGGTAGGTAGGCATGCAGGTACATGTAAATAAGTGAATAGATAGATAGATAGGTAGATATATAGATAGACAATTAGCTAGATAGCTAGATAGATAGATAAATATATATATATATATATATATATATATATATATATATATATATATATTCAGAGATATATAAATATATAGATAAATATATAGATAGATAAATAAATACATAGATAGACACATAGATAGACACATAAATAGCTAAACACATAGCTGATGGAGAATAGTCAGCACAACCTAATTCTGCTGTTTATATTTTGATTTAATATTAAAACAAAATTTAATGCATGAAGTAGAGCTATCTGAGTGCCATAGCTATCATATGTTTTTCGATATTCCAGACCGACAACGTTTTGAACCCTATTATATCATCCTGAATATGTCCATCTGTTTATCAATTCTTATGTAAACGAATATGATGCGCTTATGGGAAAGCCCCGTCGGAAAAGAAATTAACTTTCACGTTAGAAATAAGTGAAAAGAATATAATTACTAGATTTTGGCCTTTCAATAATATCAATTAATGGTGTGACGTCTGATGACATTATTTAGATGATTACGCCCTCAAACATCAATTTTATTGGCCAATTCAGCAACATTATGATAAGTCTGACACAAGAGGTCAGTTGCTCAAGTTACAATTTCTAAAAAATCGTTCCTTTCATCTCACTTTTTAATGTTCAGGTGGCAGCCATTATGTACGTGTGTTTGTGTGTGTGTGTGTGTGTGTGTATGTATGTGTGTGTGTGCTTGCGATAAAGTGTGTCTTTGTGACTCTGTATGCTTTAGTGCAGTAATACGGGTAGCCTTGTGCTCGGTACACTTTTTGTGGCACTTATTACTATGGTTTTAGCGTAACGTTTATTAGAAGATAATGAACAGCAATTAGATGAGATGGTTGTAATAGTATCCATACAGATCAGGGACACTTACTACTTAAGTAGGAGAGGAAGCCGTACACAGTGCTATCATACGAATCATTGACAACTGTTCAGATCTGTCTGTCTCTGCAAACCAGGTATGTACAAATAATGTAGAATTGTATCTCGTTTATGTAGATAGTTCTTGCATGATTTGCAAAACAACATGCACTTACGATTTTCATGCCTAGTGAAGATAAAGCATTGTGTTTGTTAACGGATTATAATATAATTCTATCAGTCTTTTTAGTTTAAATAATATTTTATGCAACTTGAGAAAGAACAAAATTAATAATCCGATAGAATACAACTAGACATGAACTAATGCCAATCTTCTCGTGTCCTTGTATGCGTGTGGAGATTAAGCGTTTGTGAAAAGCATCCTGGTCAAACCTTCCTATAACCTCAACATTTAAGGATGCGGGATGTAAATGTAGCCCTTATAAAACTTGTACCTTTGATCCTCCACATTTCTGAGATTTTCTATTGCCAGTCAGCACTTAGCAGTTCCCTACTATCTCAATTTTTATCTTTAATTTCCCGCGCTATTTAAAAATATACATAACGAATTGTTTGAAAATTCTCCTCAGACTAGAACAGAACTCAAAATCAGACTGAGTATTAAATTAAATGTATTGTTTTTATTATACGGGAACCAGTGAGAATTCAGATATCAATTGACTTGATGTTTATACTCATTTTGTTAAAAATTATTTGAATACAATACTGCAAAGCAGCATTTTGAAATAACCAAATATATTGATATTACAGAACCATGTACTTCACTGGAGCGCCAATACACATTCTGGTCTGTGCTTTGCTTGCAGTCTACGCTTGTTCCGCGAAGAATGTGACAATTGATGGAGCTTTCGGATATCGGGATACATCAGTTTATTTATTTAGCAACAACGAAGTGATGTTTATACGAGGACCTGAAAACAGACGTATGTCATGCCTAGAATTCGCTTTAAAATTCCCGAGGACATGAACATCAAGGCGGTACTTGCAACCCGCGACATTAAAAAACTTATATTCTATGGCGATGAATATGGCCTCTTTGTCCACAACATTCCGGGTCAAGGTATAGTCACTAAGAAGCTTAAATACGGTAGGAAAAGGCAATTCCTCCAAAACGGAGGTCCTGATGCTGCTGCTAGAATGGGTGACACAAATTACGTCTTCAAGGGTTGTCAGATGGTCATCAGGTACAAGTGGCATACGTGGGGAGAGATGGAAGACCTCCGTGATTACAATTTGCCTTGTAATGTCGACGCAGCGTGGCAGCTTCTAAATACAACGTTCTTTTTGAGAGGAGACCAAATATGGGCATGGACTCCCGACAGCACAGTCGAGGGGCCAATTCCTGTAAGTCAAAGATTTGATGTTGGCTCTTGGCAACTGAACCCATACGAGAATTCAGTTGCAGAGAGTGAGTCATTGTAGTTTCCTTTTTGCCTACGAAAGGTTCCAATATTTTTCTTCTTCCATAATTCAAATTTTAAAATAAAAGCAATAAATGGAAGTCAACGTGACAACTCATTTCTTTTTTTGTTTTCAATTTTCATAAGCGATTTGTTGTTTTGCCATGTTTCTTGTTTTTCGTGACATTATGTGTTGATGATGGCAAATGCTAATTCAATATTTCCATCCAGGAATGTATCAAATAATGTTAGGTCTGCTTGGTATAACAGAGGGCTGGATAAATGCTTTTCCCCAAGTTTCATCAAATGTCCCAATCTGCCACGCAAAACCAAAGTCATATATTACATCTTCTTATAAGCCATGCATCAAACAATCAAGTCAAAAACATGAATATTGGAGGAAAACCATTTTCGGACCATCTCTATCCAATTATCACTAAAACCCTATCACATTTATTAGAGAAGCATGCCAAATACTCAATAGGTAAACGACAAAAGTCGGGACATCAAAGGTAAGGTCAGATCTTCCCTGTCCATCCCGAAATGTATCCAAAATTGAAAGACGAACGAAACGCACTCATGCAGAGGAGACCCATAAAATAAATATGTAAAAGAATCGTTGCAATCATTAAAGCATGTTGTAGTTGAACCGTAAAGTTGTGAGCTTTTTATCACGACGACACTGGTTCTAGATCCATGGCTGAAACAGGTGGGGGTGTTCACAACGTTGTAATCTCAATCTTAGGAAACGTACTTCACTCTACTTTCTCACATGACTCTGGTATGAATGAATACCCAGCAGAGCTGTAGGTAGAGAAATATTTTGTCACCTATTACGAAAAGCCTAACATGCTTGCGTACTGTATGCTCTCCTGGCAGTTAAGAAGGATTTATGTTCGAACAAAACTGGACTGGGAGGAGGAAGTAGACAGCGAGACCAGAGACATAAAGTCTTGCGTCTTGTGTCGAACAGTCAGCAGCTTATCAGGAGTAGATGTCAAAGATAGAGATAGAGCAGGAGTAGGCCTCCTAGTGCATAAAAGGCATGAAAAGCTATTAGAAAGTTGGAAATTAATAAGCCCACGGTTTTAAGGATGCGGACGGTCAACACGTATAAAAATGCTTTTCAAGAGACAGATCATGGCAGTTTGACAGGTCACAATTTCGCCTTTCGGTCTGTAGGTTCTAAGATCAAATCCTTCTTATGGTTGAGTTATGCCTGAGACATGCAGTTGCCCCATAATAAGTGCTAGAACCAGTCCCATTGGCTCAGTGGATAAAGCGTCCGCCCGAGGACTGGTAGGTCAGGGGTTCGATCCCCGGCCGCGTCAAACCGAAGACTTTAGAATTGGTACTCTGGTAACTGCCTCGCTTGGCGCCAGCATGTGCCAGGACTGGTCGTTTCGGTGTCAGTTATATTCTGACGACATTATTATTCTCTAAGTACATTGTAAACCGTAGCAAAATGCATGACATTTCTGTTTTGCATTTATCTGAGAGACCTTAAGCTAAACAAACAAACAAACAAACAAACAAACAAACAGACAAAACAAAAATAAAACGAAACCCTATTCCCCTAACCCCCCCGATAAAACAAAGTAAAAATATATAAGAAAAGAATAGACAAATAATCCAAAATGCGTTTCAATTTTTTATTGATTAATAAGTTTCATTTTGAAACATTGATTGGTGCGCTTTAAATTAGAATTGAATCAAATATCAAATTAAAAGATGAAAAAAGATAACTTTAGAAAATTGCAAAACTAAAACAGGCATGACAAACATATTAAAGTTTCACTAATTTGGAATAAGAAGACAGATACATATTAGAAGCATGAAATCAAACAGACTAGAAATTTCAAAGCATTTTAGAAGCAAAAGATGGATATGTAAAATACCAATAGAATGTATAATGATAGCATTTACTTTGCAGCACTGAAAGCTATCGACAAAATACATAACTGTATAGAATTACCATAATGATCAGAACATGGCAGTCAGCGACAAGAAAACGCTTGAATTGAGGCCAAAAATGACACATAGTACAAAGTCAGTCTAAAGTCTAACATTTTAAAAACCATCCTCAGCAGGTTCACCATCATTTATCTCGGTAAGATCAATGGAGTCATCGTCAACGGGCAGTTTCTCCCAAAACATTCGCTTCTGTTCTGGCATCAGGCTACACAACGATCTGATAATGCCCTCTTTTTTCCTTTGGGGAATACCCTTTGACGTTTTCCTTGATTTCGGTTCATTGATACATTTTTCAATGTCTTTCTGTGTTGTCTTCATGAGATATTCACCTTCTTTGAATAGCTCATCCTCATGAGACTCTTTGTAATAGAGGAGCTTTGATTCCCGAACAAATCTTACTGGTAGCATCTGTTTGATACGTGGGATGTTCACAGACTTCCCTGACGTGACCCTTTTGTTCTGAATAGTTCATTTGTAACCCTTTTTTCGCCTCCACCAGCGGTGAACTCTTTTTTCGCTGGAGTCAGTGAAGGGATTTGACATACTTGAGCTCTCTGACAGACACTCACTTTCACCTGGATCATTATCGCCAAAATAAAGGCGTCGACGTGCACTCTTTACAGGTGTAGGAACATGGGAATCCAATGTAGAGCAACACTTAATAGAAGCCACTAAAAGTTTTTTTACAATAAAACAACATATGCAGTGAAAGTAGCTGGAAATATATCTGAAGAATTTGATGTGGATATAGGAGTAAGACAGCGTTGTAACTCAAGTCCTCTTTTGTTTATCACATTTATGGATTCAGTCGCAAAGGCATCCTCAAAAATGAAGAAAACGAATTTAGGTATGCGGAAGCTCAAACCAGTAAATGTATCCCTGCTTTCATTTGCTGATGATTTAATTCTGTTTGGAAAATCAGAAAGTGACCTTCTGTCGAATATCAACATTATGAACAGTGAACTAAATAAATGAGGAATGAGAGTAAATGCAAAGCAAACCAAAAACAATGCTAGTAACTAGGAAGCTAAAACACAAAATCTTAATTTGGGCAGGGAGATTTTTGAACAAGTTCAAAGCTACAAATACCTAGAAGGAATAATTAACTTGGAGGGAAAACAAAGAGAAGAAATCAGCCAGAGAATCCAAATGGCAAGTGCAATATATAACCATCTAGGAAACTTGGACCTTAGACAGTAGAGCATACAGTAGAGTACAGGCAGCTGAAATGAAAATCTAAGAAGAGTAGTAGGGAAAACTAAAAGAGACAAAATCAGAAACACAACCGTAAGAGATCAAACCAAAGCAGATGGCATAAAAACTAAAGCCCAAGGTAAAAGACCAAAAGGAAGACCTCGGAGAAAGTGGGAAGAAGATATCAAAGAGGCATTGAAGCATATAAATTTAACATTTTTTTAGGAAACAGAAAATTGCCAGGACAGGGCATCCTGGAGAAAGATCATCTCGGTCATCTGAACCCATACACCAAAAGTTAGAATAGGAACTGATAAAGAAAGAAAGAAAGAACATCAGCTATTGATAACAATAATAACACACCGACAAAATCTAGTGATACAATAACTTTATAAAACACAACCGTCATTTGGAAGAGTAAAAAAAAAATAGTTACCAGCCTAAAAAAATATTTGAAGAAAAACAGTTTACCGCAGATTAAAGAGGCTTAAATATAAGCCTCCAAAGAAAACACACTCTGCTATTACGAAAAGAAAATATAATATTAGTATTAGATAAGTGCAAAGAAGTATTTCAGGACCAATGAAATTTCCTGACAAGTGTATGGGAAAAACATTATTCTCTCCTGTCTGTCATAATGTGCAAAAGAAGGAAGAATTGAAAAAAGATTCTTAAACGTGACTCTACATGAGGCTTACAGTACATTCTGTAGAAGAGAAGGATTTTTAAAAAAATTAGCATTTTAAACTTTTATAAACTTCAATCCAATCATCCTTGATTTAAAACAATAAAGAATGGTGGTATAATTGACCTTTCATACACAACATACACAACATGGCAAATATATGATCATATTTTTTTTTAAAGGTAGCCATTTACACACAGGCACACACACATATCCACGCCAGTAAACATCGATAATAGTAATGATAAGAATAATTATTGTAATAATGATAATACTATTAATAATAATTATACGAATTCTACTACTACAATGATATTAATAAAAGCATTACTATGGAAATGCTCAGACAGAGCAATAAAATATTTCAAAGATGAAACGCGATGTTCTCACTTTTCTTGTTTTGCTTTGAGGAAAAGTTACGTTCCGGAAATATCTTTCCAAATTTTCTGCAAATTTTCCGCAAGATCTTTTTTTAATTAGAGCAGACTCTAAACAATGCCCCTTCTTTAAACTCCTTAGATTCATTAAAATAAACACTAGATATTAAATTGTGGGACAAAAGACAACTTTCAAAACAAAGAGAGCAGATACCAAAACTGTGTAAAAATTTAGACATTTTTCTCAAGACAGCTCAACATATGTATTCTAAAACACCTTTATCTTTAGGAGTTAACAAATCACCAAGAGAATCAGCATCATAAAAATGTGTTCTCTGTCTTCTGATTCTCTGCCTTCTGACTCTGGCAAATGAAGTCCATCTGCAGCATTATTCGAGAAGAAGAATCAAAGAGTAAGGAGAATGTGATGATAAAAGCTGACTTTCTTCCTCAATAATACAAATTTTATTAGTAACAGATAAAGAACAATCAATAAGTTATGTTGTAGAAAAGCTACAAGCAGGCACCTTACACTCAACATTTACATACTCTGATAAACGAGGATGATCATTAAATTCATTAAAAGCTCTTATTATACAGTGCATATTCTCAAACATGATCTTGATTAAATTTCCTCAAACATAAAAACTGCATTGCTTTTTCCTTTACCAGAATAGCCTGACAAAGATTTTTAAGGAAATTTAATTTAAAAATCAGTCATGATGACTTGGAAGTTACACACACTTGTTTTTTTTTCCAAGGAAAGACCAATTTTAAAACAATAGTTACAAACTTATCAAACTTAAGACGTTGTGGTAAATTGTTTACATTAATAGCTTTTTGCTCAATGGTACAGACATACAGTTAGAATTAATGAAATCCCATAAATAATTCACAAGCTGCAAGAATATGGCTGTGTCTAATGCTTCTCCTGATAATATTTTATTATGAACTTAAGTTTAATGGCAGCACTAGCCGTGTTAGAAAATATTTGACAGGCTAAACTCACTTTCATTTTTTTCCCTCAAGGAAGTTTTAAATGATGCTCTGACCCTTTTGGAAAAAAGTCGAATTGGACTTTTGAGAGACCAAATCGAAAAGACATTTCAGGTGAATATATTTGGCTATTATTTGAACACCAAGATGACTGAAGATAACCTCTTTAGAGAAAAGTGTATTTCTTAAATGTTTTATAAGCTGAGGTGGATCGGCTACAATATTAATATTTAGACCCTCACATATAGAAAAAAATGTATGATGATAATTAACATTAACATTCTTCCATTGTGAAGACTCCTGGTCCATGACTATAGCGCGTACTGTATATCCACACTCTACAACATCCATCACAGCTTTTATTATTATAACATCCAAAGCCTCAGCGTTCATACTGTGACGGCATGAATAATACCCTAAAATATGTTTCCACATTAGAGTCAGGTCTCTCACCATAATCAAGACTCCTTGATTGGCAACTAACAATTGCCCTTCAGCAGCACAAGGAGGCTTGACAAATCCAATGACACTGTCCTCGTGTTTTTGTTGTTGATAATGCCTTCCTTAATAGTCATACCATCAAAAGAAATGGTTACATATTTTTCATACTCTGTTAGACTTGCTGACTGTAATTTCAACATGTGCAGTAATTTAGGTAATAATAATGTTAGATTATATTAATAGAAAAAAGGGGATAGTTATTTATATAACATTGAACTGTATTTTGAAAGAACCATCAAACCATGACGAGGACGATGATTAATGTAAAGCTAGAATCTACTTCAAACACTCAAATAGCAGACTCACCTTTCTCTGTCTTTGGCTGGATTAGAACAACTGTGCGTTTGTATTGGTCGTCCTTTTCTTGAGTTTATAGCTTTTTTGAGGGTGTTGAGCAATTTATGACACAACATTGCATCTTGTCGGTAATAAATCAAAGAGAAAACTTTTAAGAAGTCACGATTTTAAAATTATTATTTGATATAGACACGTTTAACCATTACCATTGTACTCGGCATGTCTAAATTAGCTGAAAAAGATATTACATTTCTTTTTATCATATGATAGCCATGGGAACAGCGCCATCTGGATTTTCATTGCGAAAATCATCACAAATTCCTCTTACATTTGGCCATAACTTTGCACACACGTTATTCAGTTAAATATCTAGCCGCACCCAGTAGCCTTTTTGGATAAATGAAACGGTTTTCATTTTATGAAATTTTGAAAAAAATGTAAGAACATTTCAAAATTTTGACAAATATAATCACAAAAAAATCGTTTTGCAACACTTTGAAGAGATATTGAAAAAAGCTACTGAATGTTATATACCAAAATTGGGGGCAATCGGACAATGATCGCATATCACTGTAAAATAAGTAAAATTTTGAACCATCATACAATCGTGAGAGGCTATCAAGTACTTCATGTCAACCCTATTTCAACTGCTCCAGATCCCTTACACTCATGTTGGGATGGTATTTTTCTTATAACATGTGCGCTGAAAGTTTCCCGTAATATTCGGCCGATCTTAGCTAATATTAACAATGATTCATCACAAGTAGATTTTTGGATAGAGTACTTTGTGGTAATTAAAATAGTAAATACATTAGACATAATTTCCGACTTTTATGGCACAACCGATGTGTTGAAGGGTAGGCCGATAGAACCGATATGAGCCTTTGTTATGGTATGGATGTCAAGGGGATGAACTGCTCATTCCAGTAGTGCAATCAAAGAGTTGTGTTCCATTTGTGAGAAAATTGCCTCCTCGTGACCCTACCCCACCCCCTCTCACCTTATTTTCTATTATGTGAGGCTTGAACAAGTATCGTCTTAAAAAGCTCTCAGTTCAGGTACAACAATTATTTTACAGATTTTACGAGTGTCCACTGGATGAGTGCTTTTCGTTTGGTTTTCAATTTTGTATACATTTCGGGATTTGCGTTTTTTTCGGTGGATCTGACCCTATGTTTCATGTCCCGTATTTTATCTTTCAGCCAGTTGGTATTTGGCCGGGTCGATATGGTTTTAATTAATTTGAACATAGGCATGCTTGTCTAAGCAATTTGTCAAGGTTTCATTGAAATTTGACAATTTGTCTTCTATTCTCTCTGCTTCATGGATTGTATTTTCTAAATCTGAATTTAAGATGTTATTTAGGAAGCTATCTAAGTCTATCGATTCCGTCTTCCGATATCTGATTTCTTTCTTTGGACGACGAGGTTTGTTGAGGGCTAGGTTATATTGAACAGAGAGATGGTCCGAAAAAATCCCCAATACTCACGTTGTTGACAAAGTTGTTTGAATCATGGCTTAGAAGAACATCTAATATAATATGTCCTTTGTTGTGTGTGGCAGATTGTGAAATTTGATGAAATTTTGAAATCCTCTTGTGCCTCCTCATTGTGTCGTTCATGTGAATGTTGAAATCGCAGAGAATAATTTTATTTTCAAAATGGGACGTGTCAAGGACGACAAATCTCACTGGTTCCAGACCCATGACTGACACAGATGGGGTTTTTTCACAACCTTGTACTCTTGGGAAAAGTACTTCAATTTACTTTCCTCACTTGACTCAGGTGGGAATAAGTACCCAGCTATAGGTAGAGAAGGAACTTGTTATAGTGTTAGTACGAAACGCCTAATAGGCTTGTTGACTGTATGCTCCTACGGGAGTTGAGAAGGACTTTGAATGAAATGACCTGCTGGGGGATAAATGATGTACAGTCGGTAAGCTTGCATTTGTGTGAGGATACGGACTATAAATCCATTTTATCTTCTTTATCTTCTTTGCTATTGTTAGAAATGAGACATCCACTCACAACGCCGGTCGCGTAATGTCTTTGCGCATGTAAAAGAACCCTCAGTGGTTTGAATTTTAAAAAAAAAAAGAGCAAGCCATTCCGGCCGCCACCGTGGCAAGAGTTGAATTCCTACCTAAAAATACCCCTAAAACTACCTGTACCTCAGACTTATTGACCAGTTAATTACTCTGACTATTTAAATGAGGCAACGATCAGAGGCGAAGGATGTGTGCCTGGGAATCCGTACTTTACTCACAATAAAATTAACTCAGGCGTAACAGTCACAGCAACTCTTACAGGATCGTCAATACTGACGTAAAAGGCAATGCTTAAAGTAGCTGACATAAATGGTTGGATGTCCCTCCTGAAATATGAATATGAAAAACGAATGTAATCATTTTCGACAAAATGATTTATAAAATACTATTCCTTTGCAGAGTTACCCGTGAAGTATGACTCATTGAGAGTTCTACCATCCCGAAAAAAACCCCATGCCAAACGGAATTATAGAGAGGATTCAACTAAAAACAAAGATTTAACAAACTATCCTGTTTGCCGGATGTCAATGATGTCGCGATTTTCGTGCGATTCACCAAGCGTTGATAAAACATTGGGGAACGTAATGTTGGAAATCTATTTTCTGTGAAGACTTTTAAAATCATTATGAAATAAAAACAATAAAATAGAAACCCTTGCCCCCAATCAAACACATTTTAAAGTGCAGTGTGCAATATATGTGTGTATGGTAAGAACTTGTGTCTTTTCATGATTGCTAAATTTGATTAGAAATATACTTGTTTTAATATCAATTCCGTCAACGAGGGCACCGAACGGTGTCGCGCCTGGCATTCCAATTTCTTTAGAGGGAGGAATATAAGATTACACTTAAAACAACAGGTGTCGCCAATGTTGTCCAATTGAACATACATAATATACATTACAAACGCTGAAGAAAACAAATACCCCCCAAAAATGCTAGCTTGCAATGGATATAACTTAAAGAAAAAAGGAGTTGTGATCTTAATTCATTACGTTTGAGAACCAGGAGAGTAACCCTGTCGTTTAATCCATTTTTGTTCTTAACATTCTGAATGAACAGATACTATACACATCACAGGAAATGGAAAGGATATTGATTAGTATAGATTTCCACTTGATGAAAGATATGAAGCCTGCCCTCTGTTTCACCAAGCAAGCTCAACATGATTTGGTACATTCCTGGATGGAAATGTTTGATTACCAATGTCAATCATCAACACATATAACAAAAAAACAAGACACATGGCAAAACAAGAAATCGCTTATGAGAATTAAAGAAAATAGAAATGAGTTGACACGTTGATTTGCATTTACTGCTTTATTTTCCAACTTAAGTTGCCTATGGCTTGCTTATATCACGACTCTACTGAAATTGAACAGTAGCTGTTTTGAAATCCATCAACTTAATAACAGAAATTATTTCTTGGTAATTCTTTTTAAAGGAAAACATATTGGAAACTTTCGGAAGTATGGAAACGGGAAATTACAGTGACTCACTCTCTGTAACTGAATTCTCGTATGGGTTCAGTTGCCAAGAGCCTATATTGAACATTGAACTTAAAGGCATTGGTCCTTCAACTGTGCTATTGGGAGTCCATGTCCACATTTGGTCTCCTCTCAAAAAGAACGTTGTATTTTTAAGCTTCCACGCTGCATCTATATTACAGGGCAAATCGTAATCACGGAGGTCTTCCGGCTCTCCCCACGTATGCCATTTGTATCTGATAGCCATCTGACAACCCTTGAAGACGTAGTGTGTGTCACCTATCGTAGAAGCAGCATCCGGGCCTCCGTTCTGGAGGAATTGCCTCTTCCTGCCGTATTTCAGATTTTTAATGAAAACACCTACTGAAGGGATGCTGTTAAAAAAGAGGCCGTATTTATCACCATAGAACAGAATTTTTCTGGACTCGCGGGTTCCAAGGGCCGCCTTAAGTTTCATGTCCTCGGGAATTTTGAAACGAGTTCTGGCCATTAGCGAACCCCTTCTTCCATTTGTTGGTACAATCATCACTTCATTGTTACTAAAAAAATAAACTGATCTATCCTGATATCCGAAAGCTGCATCAATTGTAACATTCTTCGCCGAACAAGCGTAGACTGCAAGCAAAGCACATACCAGAATGCGTATTGGCGTTCCAGTGAAGTTCATGGTTCTGTAATATCAATACATTTGGTTATTTTAAAATGCTGCTTTATGAAATTGTATTGAAGTTATGTTAACGAAATGAGTATAATGCTGACACCAATTTAATGTAAATTAGTTAAAGACCATTTCATGTTTTGAAACAGCAAGTCAATTGATATATGTATACTCACTGGTTTCTGTATGATATAAACAATAGGTTTAATTGAATTCCTAAAACTAATTCTAAAATCATTTCTAGTCTGAGAGGAATCTTTAGACAATTCGTTAGGTACATTCTCTGGCTGTACACAAAGTAGGGATAAAAATTGAGATAGTAGGGAACTGCTCAGTGCTGACTGGCGATAAGGTAGTCTCAAAATTGGGTAAATCTCCGCATCGCTACATTTTAAGGTTATAGTAAGGTTTGACCAGGATACTTTTAACTAACGCTTAATCTTGAACAAATACAAAATAGAACTTCTACTCCAATATAACGAAGACTGTGTTACGTTTCTGGGAAGCATCGGTTTCGACGTGGTTTACAAGTACGGCACTGATACAAACGAGCATGGTAGACGATGGATAACCGACAGGAGGGAGATCTTTTCCAACAGAAAGTCGACGTCATCGCCTCCTTGGGAATCAAAGGTGATTTCGACCATTTTTGAAACTCTGACAAGGTAGTACGCATGTTTCTAAGCGATGCAAGCCTCAGGTTTGGCTGCTAGAATGTCTGACAGCCCAGCATGGTAATTACATACGTCTCCACACGCATGCAAGAACACAAAAAGCATGGCGTCAGTTCGTGTCTAATAGTATTCTACCGGATTAATGTTTTTTTTCTTTTTTCAAGTTCCACAAAATATTATTTAAAAAAGACAGACACAAATCTACTTTAATCCATTAACAAACACAATGCTAAATGTTCAGTAGGCATGAAAACCTTAAGTGCATGTTGTTTTACGAATCATGCAAGAAC
>JAXRKP010000874.1:122500-157018 GCA_037039925.1 Doris montereyensis
CGATTTTCATGCCTAGTGAAGATAAAGCATTGTGTTTGTTAACGGATTATAATATAATTCTATCAGTCTTTTTAGTTTAAATAATATTTTATGCAACTTGAGAAAGAGAAAAATTAATAATCCGATAGAATACTACTAGACATGAACTAATGCCCATCTTCTCGTGTCCTTGCATGCGTGTGGAGATGAAGCGTTTGTGAAAAGCATCCTGGTCAAACCTTCCTATAACCTCAAAATTTAAGGATGCGGGATGTAAATGTAGCCCTTATAAAACTTGTACCTTTGATCCGCCACATTTCTGAGATTTTCTATTGCCAGTCAGCACTTAGCAGTTCCCTATTATCTCAATTTTTATCTTTAATTTCCCGCGCTGTTTAAAAATATACCTAATGAATTGTTTGAAAATTCTCCTCAGACTAGAACAGACCTCAAAATCAGACTGAGTATTAAATTAAATGTATTGTTTTTATTATACGGGAACCAGTGAGAATTCAGATATCAATTGACTTGATGTTTATACTCATTTTGTTAAAAATTATTTGAATACAATACTGCAAAGCAGCATTTTGAAATAACCAAATATATTGATATTACAGAACCATGTACTTCACTGGAGCGCCAATACACATTCTGGTCTGTGCTTTGCTTGCAGTCTACGCTTGTTCCGCGAAGAATGTGACAATTGATGGAGCTTTCGGATATCGGGATACATCAGTTTACTTATTTAGCAACAACGAAGTGATGTTTATACGAGGACCTGGAAAACCAACGTATGTCATGCCTAGAATTCGCTTTAAAATTCCCGAGGACATGAATATCAAGGCGGTACTTGCAACCCGCGAGATGAAAAAACTTATATTCTATGGCGATGAATATGGCCTCTTTGTCCACAACATTCCGGGTCAAGGTATAGTCACTAAGAAGCTTAAATACGGTAGGAAAAGGCAATTCTTCCAAAACGGAGGTCCTGATGCTGCTGCTAGAATGGGTGACACAAATTACGTCTTCAAGGGTTGTCAGATGGTCATCAGGTACAAGTGGCATACGTGGGGAGAGATGGAAGACCTCCGTGATTACAATTTGCCTTGTAATGTCGACGCAGCGTGGCAGCTTCTAAATACAACGTTCTTTTTGAGAGGAGACCAAATATGGGCATGGACTCCCGACAGCACAGTCGAGGGGCCAATGCCTGTAAGTCAAAGATTTGATGTTGGCTCTTGGCAACTGAACCCATACGAGAATTCAGTTGCAGAGAGTGAGTCATCGTAGTTTCCTTTTTGCTTACGAAAGGTTCCAATATTTTTCTTCTTCCACAATTCAAATTTTAAAATAAAAGCAATAAATGGAAGTCAACGTGACAACTCATTTCTTTTTTGTTTTCAATTTTCATAAGCAATTTGTTGTATTGCCATGTTTCTTGTTTTTCGTGATATTATGTGTTGATGATGGCAAGTGCTAATTCAATGATGTTATTTTTGTTAGGCCTTCTTGGTATAACAGAGTGCTAGATAAATGCTTTCCCCAAGTTTCATCAAATGTCACAATCTGCCACGCAAAACCAAGGTCATATATTACATCTTCTTATAAGCCATGCATCAAACAATCATGTCAAAAATATGAATATTGAGGAAAACCATTTTCGGACCATATCTCTATCCAATTCAACCTAACCACCAACAAACGTCGTTGTCCAAAGAAAGAAATGAGATATTGGAAGATGAAATCTATAGACCTAGATATCTTCCTAAATAACAGCTAGGATACTGATCTAGACAATAAAATCCATGAAGCAGAGAGAATAGAAAAAAAAGTATCACTAAAACCCTATCACATTTATTAGAGATGCATGCTTCAGTTAAAATTAAATAAAAACATAATGACCCAGCCAAATACTCAATGGGTGAACGACAAAAGTCGGGACATCAAAGGTAAGGTCAGATCTTCCCTGTCCATCCCGAAATGTATCCAAAATTGAAAGACGAACGAAACGCACTCATGCAGAGGAGACCCGTAAAATAAATATGTAAAAGAATCGTTGCAATTATTAAGGCGCTGTAGCTGAACCGTAATGTTGTGAGCTTTTTATCACGACGACACTGGTTCTAGATCCATTGCTGCTACAGGTGAGGGGGGGGTTCACAACGTTGTAATCTCAATCTTAGGAAATGTACTTCACTCTACTTTCCTCACATGACTCTGGTATGATTGAATACCCAGCAGAGCTGTAGGTAGAGAAATACTTTGTCAGTGTCAGCTATTACGAAAAGCTTAACATGCTTGTGTGCTGTATGTTCTCCTGGCAGTTAAGAAGGATTTTGGATGAAATGGCCTGCTGGATGATACAATGATTGAACTTGCCACTGGTTTCTTAGAATATTTCAACACCGAAATAAATGCTGTTCAAAGAAAACTGGACTAGGAGGAGGAGGTAGACAGCGAGACCAGGGACACACACGTCTTGCGGGTACATACGGCCTCTGAACAGTAAGCAGCTATGACAGATGGATGCGACAATTTGTACACCTTTGTTTTAGGCACAGTCTAAGATAAAGATTTTAAGTAAATGAAGCCCTTATAAGACTTGTTCCCTTGATTCTATCTGACAAATATTGTCTCATCTTTGTATCTAATATAACTCATAATGTTCATGCCAGCCTTTACATGTACCACCTATTTTGAAACAAGCCATCATCACCCCACTAATAAAAGAGAGATCACTATCTAGTCTAAAAAAAACTAGAGGCGAGTACTACATCTCTATTTTCTTTCTAGAATAATTGAAAAAGTCACTTTGAAACGAGTTCATGACTATATAAATGGAAATAACAGCTTACCAACTAAACCATTGTACAGATACAGTTTTACTGCGTGTCTTCAATGACATTGTTCAATATCTTGACAAAGGAAATGATATTTTCCTCGTCGTACATTACCTTAGTGCTGTTTCCAATACTATAGATCAACATCTTTGTAAAAAGACTCAATAATACATTTAGGTTTAATGGGAACGTGATTAGATGGTTTGGATTTTATCTGCCTGACAGTGAAAAATCTATAGTAATCGACCAATCATTATCTGTGTCCATTTTTTCAAGTGTGGTGTTCGTTGGGTTCTCTTTTAGAATCACTTTTGTATACGCTTTATGCTAAGCCTCTTTGTGATTTGATCATTTCAGTTAAAAATTACCATCGTATGAACGCTAATGATACGCATTTGTATTTTTCCACTTGTCCAAATGAAGTGATTGATGCCGGTAAAATGCAGTCTTGCAGGCCGGTCTTTGTTGACCAAAGGCAAAGAGAGTTAACCCTGACAGAAATAACAACATGCTGCCTTGCAGGCTGGTTTTGAATAACTAAAGGCTAAGGGAGTTAACACTGACAGAAAATAACAAGGCCTGGTAGGGGGCCTCAAGGTGGCAGGCCCACCATCTACCTATGGTACAGTGGGCTAATCCCCTGCTTATCCAAAATCAGATTCAGAGAAATAATTATAATATAAACGGCTTGATTTTTCGAAGACGAACTTGGAAACAAATACGGACTGTGATGTTTGGAACATGGAACGTTAGGGCAATACATGGAAAAGAGTTAGAATTTCTTGAAGAGATGGACAGATTCGAAGTAAATATTTTGACCATTACAGAAACAAAGAAAAAAGGGCAAGGAATAAAAAATGTAGGACCGAATCATACTTTAATCTTCTCAGGAGTAGATGTCAAAGATAGAGATAGAGCAGGAGTAGGCCTCCTAGTGCATAAAAGGCATGAAATGCTACTAGAAAGTTGGAAATTAATAAGCCCACGGTTGGTCAACACGCATAAAAATGCTTTTCATGAGACAGATCATGGCAGTTTGACAAGTCACAATTTCGCCTTTCGGTCTGTAGGTTCTAGGATCAAATCCTTCTTATGGTTGAGTTATGCCTGAGACATTCAGTTGCCCCATAATAAGTGCTAGAACCAGTCCCATTGGCTCAGTGGATAAAGCGTCCGCCCGAGGACTGGTAGGTCAGGGGTTCGATCCCCGGCCACGTCAAACCGAAGACTTTAGAATTGGTACTGTGGTAACTGCCTCGCATGGTGCCAGCATGTGCCAGGACTGGTCGCTTCGGTGTCAGTTATATTCTGACGACATTATTATTCTCTAAGTACATTGTAAACCGTAGCAAAATGCATGACATTTCTGTTTTGCATTTATCTGAGAGACCTTAAGCTAAACAAACAAACAAACAAACAAACAGACAAAACAAAAATAAAACGAAACCCCATGCCCCCAACCCCACCCCCCCCCCGATAACAAAAAGTAAAAATATATAAGAAAAGAATAGACAAATAATCCAAAATGCGTTTCAAATTTTTTATTGATTAATAAGTTTTATTTTGAAACATTGATTGGTGCGCTTTAAATTAGAATTGAATCAAATATCAAATTAAAAGATGAAAAAAGATAACTTTAGAAAATTGCAAAACTAAAACAGGCATGACAAACAAATTAAAGTTTCACTAATTTGGAATAAGAAGACAGATACATATTAGAAGCATGAAATCAAACAGACTAGAAATTTCAAAGCATTTTAGAAGCAAAAGATGGATATGTAAAATACCAATAGAATGTATAATGATAGCATTTACTTTGCAGCACTGAAAGCTATCGACAAAATACATAACTGTATAGAATTACCATAATGATCAGAACATGGCAGTCAGCGACAAGAAAACGCTTGAATTGAGGCCAAAAATGACACATAGTACAAAGTCAGTCTAAAAAAGTTTTAAAAACCATTCTCAGCAGGTTCACCATCATTTATCTCGGTAAGATCAATGGAGTCATCGTCAACGGGCAGTTTCTCCCAAAACATTCGCTTCTGTTCTGGCATCAGGCTACACAACGATCTGATAATGCCCTCTTTTTTTCCATTGGGGAATACCCTTTGACGTTTTCCTTGCTTTCGGTTTATTGATACATTTTTCAATGTCTTTCTGTGTTGTCTTCATGAGATATTCCCCTTCTTTGAATAGCTCATCCTCATGAGACTCTTTGTAATAGAGGAGCTTTGATTCCCGAACAAATCTTACTGGTAGCATCTGTTTGATACGTGGGATGTTCACAGACTTCCCTGACGTGACCCTTTTGTTCCAATTTACAAGGTCTGAATAGTTCATTTGTAACCCTTTTTCGCCTCCACCAGCGGTGAACTCTTTTTCGCTGGAGTCAGTGAAGGGATTTGACATACTTGAGCTCTCTGACAGACACTCACATTCACCTGGATCATTATCGCCAAATAAAGGCGTCGACGTGCACTCTTTACAGGTGTAGGAACATGGGAATCCAATGTAGAGCAACACTTAATAGAAGCCACTAAAAGTTGTTTTTACAATAAAACAACATATGCAGTGAAAGTAGCTGGAAATATATCTGAAGAATTTGATGTGGATATAGGAGTAAGACAGCGTTGTAACTCAAGTCCTCTTTTGTTTATCACATTTATGGATTCAGTCGCAAAGGCATCCTCAAAAATGAAGAAAACGAATTTAGGTATGCGGAAGCTCAAACCAGTAAATGTATCCCTGCTTTTATTTGCTGATGATTTAATTCTGTTTGGAAAATCAGAAAGTGACCTTCTGTCGAATATCAACATTATGAACAGTGAACTAAATAAATGAGGAATGAGAGTAAATGCAAAGCAAACCAAAAACAATGCTAGTAACTAGGGAAGCTAAAACACAAAATCTTAAATTGGGCAGGGAGACTTTTGAACAAGTTCAAAGCTACAAATACCTAGAAGGAATAATTAACTTGGAGGGAAAACAAAGAGAAGAAATCAGCCAGAGAATCCAAATGGCAAGTGCAATATATAACCCTCTAGGAAACTTGGACCTTAGACAGTAGAGCATACAGTAGAGTACAGGCAGCTGAAATGAAAATCTAAGAAGAGTAGTAGGGAAAACTAAAAGAGACAAAATCAGAAACACAACCGTAAGAGATCAAACCAAAGCAGATGGCATAAAAACTAAAGCCCAAGGTAAAAGACCAAAGGGAAGACCTCGGAGAAAGTGGGAAGAAGATATGAAAGAGGCATTGAAGCATATAAATTTAACATTTTTTTAGGAAACAGAAAATGCCAGGACAGGGCATCCTGGAGAAAGATCATCTCGGTCATCTGAATCCATACACCAAAAGTTAGAATAGGAACTGATAAAGAAAGAAAGAAAGAACATCAGCTATTGATAACAATAATAACACACCGACAAAATCTAGTGATACAATAACTTTATAAAACACAACCGTCATTTGGAAAAGTAAAAAAATAAATAGTTACCAGCCTGAAAAAAACATTTGAAGAAAAACAGTTTACCGCAGCTTAAAGAGGCTTAAATATAAGCCTCCAAAGAAAACACACTCTGCTATTACGAACAGAAAATATAATATTAGTATTAGATAAGTGCAAAAGAAGTATTTCAGGACCAGTGAAATTTCCTGACAAGTGTATGGGAAAAACATTATTCTCTCTTGTCTGTCATAATGTGCAAAAGAAGGAAGAATGGAAAAAAGATTCTTAAACGTGACTCTACAAGAGGCTTACACTACATTCTGTAGAAGAGAAGGATTTTTAAAAAAATGAGCCTTTTAAACTTTTATAAACTTCAATCGAATCATCCTTGATTTAAAACAATGAAGAATAAAAACGTGGTATAATTGACCTTTCATACACAACATACACAACATGGCAAATATATGATCATATTTTTTTTTAAAGGTAGCTATTTACACACAGGCACACACACATACCCACGCCAGTAAACATCGATAATAGTAATGATAAGAATAATTATTGTAATAATGATAATACTATTAATAATAATTATACGAATTCTACTACTACAATGATATTAATAAAAGCATTACTATGGAAATGCTCAGACAGAGCAATAAAATATTTGAAAGATGTAACGCGATGTTCTCACTTTTCTTGTTTTGCTTTGAGGAAAAGTTACGTTCCGGAAATATCTTTCCAAATTTTCTGCAAATTTTCCGCAAGATCTTTTTTTAATTAGAGCAGACTCTAAACAATGCCCCTTCTTTAAACTCCTTAGATTCATTAAAATAAACACTAGATATTAAATTGTGGGACAAAAGACAAATTTCAAAACAAAGAGAGCAAACACCAAAACTGTGTAAAAATTTAGACATTTTTCTCAAGACAGCTCAACATATGTATTCTAAAACACCTTTATCTTTAGGAGTTAACAAATCACCAAGAGAATCAGCATCATAAAAATGTGTTCTCTGTCTTCTGATTCTCTGCCTTCTGACTCTGGCAAATGAAGTCCATCTGCAGCCTTATTCAAGAAGAAGAATCAAAGAGTAAGGAGAATTTGATAATAAAAGCTGACTTTCTTCCTCAATAATACACATTTTATTAGTAGCAGATAAAGAACAAGCAATAAGTTATGTTGTAGAAAAGCTACAAGCAGGCACCTTACACTCAACATTTACATACTCTGATAAACGAGGATGATCATTAAATTCATTAAAAGCTCTTATTATACAGTGCATATTCTCAAACATGATCTTGATTAAACTTCCTCAAACATAAAAACTGCATTGCTTTTTCCTTTACCAGAATAGCCTGACAAAGATTTTTAAGGAAATTTAATTTAAAAATCAGTCATGATGACTTGGAAGTTACACACACTTGTTTTTTTTTCCAAGGAAAGACCAATTTTAAAACAATAGTTACAAACTTATCAAACTTAAGACGTTGTGGTAAATTGTTTACATTAATAGCTCTTTTGCTCAATGGTACAGACATACAGTTAGAATTAATGAAATCCCATAAATAATTCACAAGCTGCAAGAATATGGCTGTGTCTAATGCTTCTCCTGATAATATTTTATTATGAACTTAAGTATTAATAGCAGCACTAGCCGTGTTAGAAAATATTTGACAGGCTAAACTCACTTTCATTTTTTTCCCTCAAGGAAGTTTTAAATAATGCTCTGACCCTTTTGGAAAAAAGTCGAATTGGACTTTTGAGAGACCAAATCGAAAAGACATTTCAGGTGAATATATTTGGCTATTATTTGAACACCAAGATGACTGAAGATAACCTCTTTAGAGAAAAGTGTATTTCTTAAATGTTTTATAAGCTGAGGTGGATCGGCTACAATATTAATATTTAGACCCTCACATATAGAAAAAAATGTATGATGATAATTAACATTAACATTCTTCCATTGTGAAGACTCCTGGTCCATGACTATAGCGCATACTGTATATCCACACTCTACAACAGCTATCACAGCTTTTATTATTATAACATCCAAAGCCTCAGCGTTCATACTGTGACGGCATGAATAATACCCTAAAATATGTTTCCACATGAGTCAGGTCTCTCACCATAATCAAGACTCCTTGATTGGCAACTAACAATTGCCCTTCAGCAGCACAAGGAGGCTTGACAAATCCAATGACACTGTCCTCGTGTTTTTGTTGTTGATAATGCCTTCCTTAATAGTCATACCATCAAAAGAAATGGTTACATATTTTTCATACTCTGTTAGACCTGCTGACTGTAATTTCACCATGTGCAGTAATTTAGGTAATAATAATGTTAGATTATATTAATAGAAAAAAGGGGATAGTTATTTATATAACATTGAACTGTATTTTGAAAGAACCATCAAACCATGACGAGGACGATGATTAATGTAAAGCTAGAATCTACTTCAAACACTCAAATAGCAGACTCACCTTTCTCTGTCTTTGGTTGGATTAGAACAACTGTGCGTTTGTATTGGTCGTCCTTTTCTTGAGTTTATAGCTTTTTTGAGGGTGTTGAGCAATTTATGACACAACATTGCATCTTGTCGATAATAAATCAAACAGAACACATTTAAGAAGTCACGTTTTTAAAATTATTATTTGATATAGACACGTTTAACAACTACCATTGTACTCGGCATGTCTAAATTAGCTGAAAAAGATATTACATTTCTTTTTATCATATGATAGCCATGGGAACAGCGCCATCTGGATTTTCATTACGAAAATAATCACAAATTCCTTTTAAATTTGACCATAACTTTGCACACACGTTATTCAGTTAAATATCTAGCCGAACCCAGTAGCCTTTTTGGATAAATGAAACGATTTTCATTTTATGAAATTTTAAAAAAATGCATATGAGAACCTTTCAAATTTTTGGCAAATATAATCCCAAAAAAACTCGTTTTGCAACACTTTGAAGAGATATCGAAAAAAGCTACTGAATGTTATATACCAAAATTGGGGCAATCGGACAATGATCGCATATCATTGTAAAATAAGTAACATTTTGAAAAAATCACATTTTTAACAATTTTTTACATTATTTTAATGTGTTTTCGCATATAAACTTATAAAATAATAATATAATACTTTGAACTATCATACAATCGTGAGAGGCTATCAAGTACTTCATGTCAACCCTATTTCAACTGCTCCAGATCCCTTATACTCATGTTGGGATGGTATTTGTCTGATAACATGTGCGCTGAAAGTTTCCCGTAATATTCGGCTGATCTTAGCTAATATTAACAATGATTCATCACAAGTAGATTTTTCGGATAGAGTACTTTGTTGTAATTAAAATGAGTACCCACTTGTTATACATTAGACCTAATTTCCGGCTTTTATGGCACAACCGATGTGTTGAAGGGTAGGCCGATAGAACCAATACTGAGCCTTTGTTATGGTATGGATGTCAAGGGGATGAACTGCTCATTCCAGTAGTGCAATCAAAGAGTTGTGTTCCGTTTGTGAGAAAATTGCCTCCTCGTGACCCTACCCCACCCCCTCTCATCTTAATTTCTATTATGTGAGGCTTGAACCAGTATCGTCGTGAAAAGCTCTCAGTTGAGGTACAACAATTATTTTACATATTTTACGAGTGTCCACTGGATGAGTGCTTTTCGTTCGGTTTTCAATTTTGTATACATTTCGGGATTTGCGCGCCAATACGTTTTTTTCGGCGGATCTGACCCTATGTTTCATGTCTCGTATTTTATCTTTGACCAGTTGGTATTTGGCCGGGTCGATATGTTTTTAATTTATTTGAACATAGGCATGCTTGTCTAAGCAATTTGTCAAGGTTTCATTGAAATTTGACAATTTGTCTTCTATTCTCTCTGCTTCATGGATTGTATTTTCTAAATCTGAATTTAAGATGTTATTTAGGAAGCTATCTAAGTCTATCGATTCCGTCTTCCGATATCTGATTTCTTTCTTTGGACGACGAGGTTTGTTGAGGGCTAGGTTATATTGAACAGAGAGATGGTCCGAAAAAATCCCCAATACTCACGTTGTTGACAAAGTTGTTTGAATCATGGCTTAGAAGAACATCTAATATAATATGTCCTTTGTTGTGTGTGGCAGATTGTGAAATTTGATGAAATTTTGAAATCCTCTTGTGCCTCCTCATTGTGTCGTTCATGTGAATGTTGAAATCGCAGAGAATAATTTTATTTTCAAAATGGGACGTGTCAAGGACGACAAATCTCACTGGTTCCAGACCCATGACTGACACAGATGGGGTTTTTTCACAACCTTGTACTCTTGGGAAAAGTACTTCAATTTACTTTCCTCACTTGACTCAGGTGGGAATAAGTACCCAGCTATAGGTAGAGAGGGAACTTGTTATAGTGTTAGTACGAAACGCTTAATAGGCTTGTTGACTGTATGCTCCTACGGGAGTTGAGAAGGACTTTGAATGAAATGACCTGCTGGGGGATAAATGATGTACAGTCGGTAAGCTTGCATTTGTGTGAGGATACGGACTATAAATCCATTTTTATCTTCTTTATCTTCTTTGCTATTGTTAGAAATGAGACATCCACTCACAACGCCGGTCGCGTAATGTCTTTGCGCATGTAAAAGAACCCTCAGTGGTTTGAATTTTAAAAAAAAGAGCAAGCCATTCCGGCCGCCACCGTGGCAAGAGTTGAATTCCTACCTAAAAATACCCCTAAAACTACCTGTACCTCAGACTTATTGACCAGTTAATTACTCTGACTATTTAAATGAGGCAACGATCAGAGGCGAAGGATGTGTGACTGGGAATCCGTACTTTACTCACAATAAAATTAACTCAGGCGTAACAGTCACAGCAACTCTTACAGGATCGTCAATACTGACGTAAAAGGCAATGCTTAAAGTAGCTGACATAAATGGTTGGATGTCCCTCCTGAAATATGAATATGAAACACGAATGTAATCATTTTCGACAAAATGATTTATAAAATACTATTCCTTTGCAGAGTTACCCGTGAAGTATGACTCATTGAGAGTTCTACCGTCCCGAAAAAACCCCTATCACCAAACGGAATTATAGAGATGGATTCAACTAAAAACAAAGATTTAACAAACTATCCCCTGTTTGCCGAATGTCAATGATGTCGCGATTTTCGTGCGATTCACCAAGCGTTGATAAAACATTGGGGAAGGTAATGTTGGAAATCTATTTTCTGTGAAGACTTTTAAAATCATTATGAAATAAAAACAATAAAATAGAAACCCTTGCCCCCAATCAAACACATTTTAAAGTGCAGTGTGCAATATATGTGTGTATGGTAAGAACTTGTGTCTTTTCATGATTGCTAAATTTGATTAGAAATATACTTGTTTTAAAATCAGTTCCGTCAACGAGGGCACCGAACGGTGTCGCGCCTGGCATTCCAATTTCTTTAGAGGGAGGAATATAAGATTACACTCAAAACAACAGGTGTCGCCCATGTTGTCCAATTGAACATACATAATATACATTACAAACGCTGAAGAAAAGGAATACCCCCCATGCTAGCTTGCAATGGATATAACTTAAAGAAAAAAGGAGCTGTGATCTTAATTCATTACGTTTGAGAACCAGGAGAGTAACCCTGTCGTTTAATCCATTTTTGTTCTTAACATTCTGAATGAACAGATACTATACACATCACAGGAAATGGAAAGGATATTGATTAGTATAGATTTCCACTTGGTGAAAGATATGAAGCCTGCCCTCTGTTTCACCAATCAAGCTCAACATGATTTGGTACATTCCTAGATGGAAATGTTAGATTACCAATGTCAAACATCAACACATATAACAAAAAACAAGATACATGGCAAAACAAGAAATCGCTTATGAGAATTAAAGAAAATAGAAATGAGTTGACACGTTGATTTGCATTTACTGCTTTATTTTCCAACTTAAGTTGCCTATGGCTTGTTTATATCACGACTCTACTGAAATTGAACAGTAGCTGTTTTGAAATCCATAAACTTAATAACAGAAATTATTTCTTGGTAATTCTTTTTAAAGAAAAAATATTGGAAACTTTCGGAAGTATGGAAACGGGAAATTACAGTGACTCACTCTCTGTAACTGAGTTCTCGTATGGGTTCAGTTGCCAAGAGCCTATATTGAACATTGAACTTAAAGGCATTGGCCCTTCAACTGTGCTATTGGGAGTCCATGTCCACATTTGGTCTCCTCTCAAAAAGAACGTTGTATTTTTAAGCTTCCACGCTGCATCTATATTACAGGGCAAATCGTAATCACGGAGGTCTTCTGGCTCTCCCCACGTATGCCATTTGTATCTGATAGCCATCTGACAACCCTTGAAGACGTAGTGTGTGTCACCTATCGTAGAAGCAGCATCCGGGCCTCCGTTCTGGAGGAATTGCCTCTTCCTGCCGTATTTCAGATTTTTAATGAAAACACCTACTGAAGGGATGCTGTTAAAAAAGAGGCCGTATTTATCACCATAGAACAGAATTTTTCTGGACTCGCGGGTTCCAAGGGCCGCCTTAAGTTTCATGTCCTCGGGAATTTTGAAACGAGTTCTGGCCATTAGCGAACCCCTTCTTCCATTTGTTGGTACAATCATCACTTCATTGTTACTAAACAAATAAACTGATCTATCCTGATATCCGAAAGCTGCATCAATTGTAACATTCTTCGCCGAACAAGCGTAGACTGCAAGCAAAACACATACCAGAATGCGTATTGGCGTTCCAGTGAAGTTCATGGTTCTGTAATATCAATATATTTGGTTATTTTAAAATGCTGCTTTATGAAATTGTATTGAAGTTATGTTAACGAAATGATTATAATGCTGACACCAATTTAATGTAAATTAGTTAAAGACCATTTCATGTTTTGAAACAGCAAGTCAATTGATATATGTATACTCACTGGTTTCTGTATGATATAAGCAATAGGTTGAATTAACTTCCTAAACCTAATTCTAAAATCATTTCTAGTCTGAGAGGAATCTTTAGACAATTCGTTAGGTACATTCTCTGGCTGTACACAAAGTAGGGATAAAAATTGAGATAGTAGGGAACTGCTAAGTGCTGATGACATCACGTAGATGGTTACACTCTCAAACATCAATTCTATAGGCCGATATGTTCTTTCGACAACATTATGGTAAGTCTGACACAAGAGGTCAATACTCAAGTTACAATTGTTTTAATGTTCCTTTCATCTTGCTTATTAATGTTCAGGTAAAACCTTTACGTGCATACGGGTGGGTGTGTGTGTGTGTGTGTGTGTGTGTGTGTGTGTGTGTGTGTGTGTGTGTGCTTGTATTAGAGTGTGTCTTTGTATTTGTGTGTCTACGTCTGTGCAGTAATACGGTTTACCTTATGTTCGGTACTTCTTTGTGGCACATACCACTTCGAATCTTGCGTAACGTTTATTAGAAGATAATGAGATGAGTTGGTTGTAATAACACCCATACAGATCAGGGACGCTTACTACTTAAGCAAGAGAGGAAGCCGTACACAGTGTCATCGTACGAAGCAGTTTCAACTGTTCAGATCTGTTTGTCTCTACAAACCAGGTATGTACACTACTGTAGAATTATATCTCATTTATGTAGATAGTTCTTGCATGATTCGTAAAACAACATGCAATTAAGGTTTTCATGCCTACTAAAGATTTAGCATTGTGTTTGTTAATGGATTAAAGTAAAATTATGTCTGTCTTTTTTAAATAATATTTTATGGAACTTGAAAAAAAAAAAAAAAACATTAATCCGGTAGAATACTATTAGACACGAACTGACGCCATGCTTTTTGTGTTCTTGCACGCGTGTGGAGACGTATGTAATTACCATGCTGGGCTGTCAGACATTCTAGCAGCCAAACCTGAGGCTTGCATCGCTTAGAAACATGCGTACTACCTTGTCAGAGTTTCAAAAATGGTCGAAATCACCTTTGATTCCCAAGGAGGCGACGACGTCGACTTTCTGTTGGAAAAGATCTCCCTCCTGTCGGTTATCCATCGTCTACCATGTTCGTTTGTATCAGTGCCGTACTTGTACACCACGTCGAAACCGATGCTTCCCAGAAACGTAACACAGTCTTCGTTATATTGGAGTAGAAGTTCTATTTTGTGTTTGTTCAAGATTAAGCCTTCATTAAAAGTATCCTGGTCAAACCTTACTATAACCTTAAAATGTAGCGATGCGGAGATTTACCCAATTTTGAGACTTCCTTATCGCCAGTCAGCACTTAGCAGTTCCCTACTATCTCAATTTTTATCCCTACTTTCCGTACAGCCAGAGAATGTACCTAACTAATTGTCTAAAGATTCCTCTCAGACTAGAAATGATTTTAGAATTAGGTTTAGGAAGTTAATTCAACCTATTGCTTATATCATACAGAAACCAGTGAGTATACATATATCAATTGACTTGCTGTTTCAAAACATGAAATGGTCTTTAACTAATTTACATTAAATTGGTGTCAGCATTATACTCATTTCGTTAACATAACTTCAATACAATTTCATAAAGCAGCATTTTAAAATAACCAAATATATTGATATTACAGAACCATGAACTTCACTGGAACGCCAATACGCATTCTGGTATGTGTTTTGCTTGCAGTCTACGCTTGTTCGGCGAAGAATGTTACAATTGATGCAGCTTTTGGATTTCAGGATAAATTAGTTTATTTTTTTAGTAACAATGAAGTGATGGTTGTACCAACAGATGGAAGAATGGGTTCGCTAATGGCCAGAACTCGTTTCAAAATTCCCGAGGACATGAAACTTAAGGCGGCCCTTGGAACCCGCGAGTCCAAAAAGTTCTGTTCTATGGTGATAAATACGGCCTCTTTTTTAACAGCATCCCTTCAGTAGGTGTTTTCATTAAAAATCTGAAATACGGCAGGAAGAGGCAATTCCTCCAGAACGGAGGCCCGGATGCTGCTTCTACGATAGGTGACACACACTACGTCTTCAAGGGTTGTCAGATGACTATCAGATACAAATGGCATACGTGGGGAGAGCCGGAAGACCTCCGTGATTACGATTTGCCCTGTAATATAGATGCAGCGTGGAAGCTTACAAATACAACGTTCTTTTTGAGAGGAGACCAAATGTGGACATGGACTCCCAATAGCACAGTTGAAGGGCCAATGCCTTTAAGTTCAATGTTCAATATAGGCTCTTGGCAACTGAATCCATACGAGAATTCAGTTACAGAGAGTGAGTCACTGTAATTTCCCATTTCCATACTTCCGAAAGTTTCCAATATGTTTTCCTTTAAAAAGAATTACCAAGAAATAATTTCTGTTATTAAGTTTATGGATTTCAAAACAGCTACTGTTCAATTTCAGTAGAGTCGTGATATAAACAAGCCATAGGCAACTTAAGTTGGAAAATAAAGCAGTAAATGCAAATCAACGTGTCAACTCATTTCTATTTTCTTTAATTTTCATAAGCGATTTCTTGTTTTGCCATGTGTCTTGTTATATGTGTTGATGTTTGACATTGGTAATCTAACATTTCCATCTAGGACTGTACCAAATCATGTTGAGCTTGATTGGTAAACCAGAGGGCAGGCTTCATATCTTTCACCAAGTGGAAATCTATACTAATCAATATCCTTTCCATTTCCTGTGATGTGTATAGTATCTGTCCATTCAGCATGTTAAGAACAAAAATGGATTAAACGACAGGGTTACTCTCCTGGTTCTCAAACGTAATGAATTAAGATCACAGCTCCTTTTTCTTTAAGTTGTATCCATTGCAAGCTAGCATGGGGGTATTTCTTTTCTTCAGCGTTTGTAATGTATATTATGTATGTTCAATTGGACAACATTGGCGACACCTGTTGTTTTGAGTGTAATCTTATATTCCTCCCTCTAAAGAAATTGGAATGCCAGGCGCGACACCTTTCGGTGCCCTCGTTGACGGAACTGATTTTAAAACAAGTATATTTCTAATCAAATTTAACAATCATGAAAGGACACAAGTTCTTACCCATACACACATATATTGCACACTGCACTTTAAAATGTGTTTGATTGGGGGCAAGGGTTTCTATTTTATTGTTTTTATTTCATAATGATTTTAAAAGTCTTCACAGAAAATAGATTTCCAACATTACCTTCCCCAATGTTTTATCAACGCTTGGTGAATCGCACGAAAATCGCGACATCATTGACATCCGGCAAACAGGGGATAGTTTGTTAAATTTTTGCTTTTAGTTGAATCCATCTCTATAATTCCGTTTGGCGATGGGTTTTTTTTTCGGGACGGTAGAACTCTCAATGAGTCATACTTCACGGCAACTCTGCAAAGGAATAGTATTTTATAAATCATTTTGTCGAAAATGATTACATTGGTGTTTCATATTCATATTTCATGAGGGACATCCAACCATTTATGTCAGCTACTTTAAGCATTGCCTTTTACGTCAGTATTGACGATCCTGTGAGAGTTGCTGTGACTGTTACGCCTGAGCTAATTTCATTGTGAGTAAAGTACGGATTTCCAGTCACACATCCTTCTCCTCTGATTGTTGCCTCATTTAAATAGTCAGAGTAATTAACTGGTCAATAAGTCTAAGGTACAGGAGGTTTTAGGGGTATTTTTAGGTAGGAATTCAACTCTTGCCACGGAATGGCTTGCTCTTTTAAAAAAATTCAAACCGCTGAGGGCTCTTTTACATGTGCAAAGATATTACACGACCGGCGTTGTGAGTAGATGTCTCATTTCTAACAATAGCAAAGAAGATAAAGAAGATAAAGATAAAGATGGATTTATAGTCCGTATCCTCACACAAATGCAAGCTTACCGACTGTACATCATTTATCCCCCGGCAGGTCATTTCATTCAAAGGCCTTCTCAACTCCCGGAAGGAGCATACAGTCAACAAGCCTGTTAGGCGTTTCGTACTAACATTCTAACAAGTTCCTTCTCTACCTATTGCTGGGTACTTATTCCCACCTGAGTGAAATGAGGAAAGTAAATTGAAGTACCTTTCCCAAGAATACAAGGTTGTGAAAAAAACCCCATCTATGTCAGTCATGGGTCTGGAACCAGTGAGATTTGTCGTCCTTGACACGTCCCATTTTGAAAATAAAATTATTCTCTGCGATTTCAACATTCACATGAACGACACCACGAATAGTAGCACAAGAGGATTTCAAAATTTCATCAAATTTCACAATCTGCCACACACAACAAAGGACATATTATATTAGATTCAAACAACTTTGTCAACAACGTGAGTATTGGGGATTGTTTCGGACCATCTCTCTGCTCAATATAATCTAGCCCTCAACAAACCTCGTAGTCCAAAGAAAGAAATCAGATATCGGAAGACGGAATCGATAGACTTAGATTGCTTCCTAAATAACATCTTAAATTCAGATTTAGAAAATACAATCCATGAAGCAGAGAGAATAGAAGACAGATTGTCAAATTTCAATGAAACCTTGACAAATTGCTTAGACAAGCATGCCTATGTTTAAATTAATTAAAACCATATCGACCCGGCCAAATACCAACTGGTTGAAAGATAAAATACGGGACATGAAACATAGGGTCAGATCCACCGAAAAAAACGTATTGTCGCGCAAATCCCGAAATGTATACACAATTGAAAACCGAACGAAAAGCACTCATCCAGTGGACACTCGTAAAATATGTAAAATAATTGTTGTACCTGAACTGAGAGCTTTTCCCGACGATACTTGTTCAAGACTCACATAATAGAAATTAAGGTGAGGGGGTGGGGTAGGGTCGTGAGGAGGCAATTTTCTCACAAATGGAACACAACTCTTTGATTGCACTACTGGAATGAGCAGTTCATCCCCTTGACATCCATACCATAACAAAGGCTCATATCGGTTCTATCGGCCTACCCTTCAACACATCGGTTGTGTCATAAAAGCCGGAAATTATGTCTAATGTATTACAAGTGATTACTCATTTTAGTTACCACAAAGTACTCTATCAGAAAAATCTACTTGTGATGTGAATTGTTAATGTTAACAGTTTCAAAGCCTCAGGTGCTTAGTTTCGCCAATCTTGGGAACGAGCAGTGTGAGATATGTCTGCATTTCTCACATCATGAGCACCAGCCGTCTGTGTTGGACGCAGACTGTGAGACGTATCAAAACTACACAGCCCACAAGAGACGAGTTGTATCAAACCGTAAACACTACGACGAAGATAGGGAAAAAACCTGAAGTAGGGTCCGAGATCGTCGTATCAGCGGACATGCAAAAGGTCGTTATGCTGCCATTCATGCGGGGCGTCAAAAGCTACTTCTTCACAAACCGCCTTGTAGCTTTCCACGAGACGTTCGCACCTTAGGACGGCAGGCGAAAAAGAAAAACCCCAAGAAGATGAGATCTGTCCTCTGGCATGAGGCAACGTGGGGAACGTCTGCTTCGGACGTCACTTCAGCTTTTGTTAAAGCGATTCGCGACATGGTTGAGGAAGCGAAGGACATCATTATATGCTGTGATAATTGTTCAGGACAGAAGAAAATTGGTATTTTTTCACGTTTCTGGTAAGACTGTTAAACGACAGCAGCGTACCTCTTCTCCCCAGCGTCACTTTGAAGTACCTTGAAACGGGTCATACATTCATGTCATGTGACTCGTTTCACGGTATGGTTAAGAAGAACACGAGAAAGAGGAGAAATATTTTCAGTTTCAACGATTTTGTGGCGACAGTGCAGACCGCTGGTGGAGACCCAAAAGGGTTACAAATTAACTATTCAGACCTTGTAAATTGGAACAAAAGGGTCACGTCAGGGAAGTCTGTGATCATCCCACGTATCAAACAGATGCTACTAGTAAGATGTGTTCGGGAATCAAAGCTCCTCTATTACAAAGAGTCTCATGATGATGAGCTATTCAAAGAAGGTGAATTTCTCATGACGACAACACAGAAAGACATTGAAAAAGGTATCAATAAACCGAAAGCAAGGGAAACGGAACAGAAGCGAATGTTTTGGGAGAAACTGCCCGTTGTCTATGACTCCATTGATCTTACCGAGATAAATGATGGTGAACCTGCTGAGGATGATTTTTACAATGTTAGACTTTAGACTGACTTTGTACTATGTGTCATTTTTTTGCCTCAATTCAAGCGTTTTCTTGCCGCTGATTGCCATGTTCTGATCATTATGGTTATTCTATACAGTTATGTATTTTGTCGATAGCTTTCAGTGCTGCAAAGTAAATGCTATCATTATACATTCTATTGGTATTTTACATGTCCATCTTTTGCTTCTAAAATGCTTTGAAATTTCTAGTCTGTTTGATTTCATGCTTCTAATATGTATCTGTCTTCTTATTCCAAATTAGTGAAACTTTTATTTGTTTGTCATGCCTGTTTTAGTTTTGCAATTTTCTGAAGTTATCTTTTTTCATCTGTTAATTTGATATTTGATTCAATTTTAATTTAAAACGCACCAATCAATGTTTCAAAATGAAACTCATTAATTAATAAAAAAATTGAAACGCATTTTGGATTATTTGTCTATTCTTTTCTTATACATTTTTACTTTGTTCTGATCGGGGGCATGGGGTTTCGCTTTATTTCTGTTTTGCTTGTTTGTTTGTTTGTTTGTTTGGCTTAAGGTCTCTCAGATCAATGCAAAACAGAAATGTCATGCATTTTGCTACGGTTTACAATGTACTGAGAGAATAATAATGTCGTCAGAGTATACTTGACACCAGAGCTACCAGTCCTGGCAGATGCTGGCACCATGCGAGGCAGTTACCACAGTACCAATTCTTAAGTCTTCGGTTTGACGTGGCCGGGGATCGAACCCCTGACCTACCAGTCCTCGGGCAGACGCTTTATCCACTGAGCCAATGGGACTGGTTCTGGCACTTATTATTGGGCAATTGAATGTCTCAGGCATAACTCAGCCAGAAGAAGGATTTGATCCTAGAACCTACAGACCGAAAGGCGAAATTGTGACCTGTCAAACTGCCTTGATCTCATGAAAAGCATTTTTTTATGCGTGTTGACCGTCCGCATCCTTATAACCGTGGGCTTATCAATTTCCAACTTTCTAGTAGTTTTTCATGCCTTTTATGCACTAGGAGGCCTACTCCTTCTCTATCTCTATCTTTGATATCTACTCCTGAGAAGATTAAAACATGATTCGGTTCTACATTTTTTATTCCTTGCCCTTTTTTCTTTGTTTCTGTAATGGTCAAAATATCTACTTCGAATCTGGCCATTTCTCCAAGCAATTCTAACTCTTTTCCATGTATTTCCCTAACGTTCCATGTTCCAAACATCACAGTCCGTATTTGTTTCCAAGTTCGTCTTCGAAAGATCAAGCCGTTTATATTATATTTATTTCTCTGAATCTGGTTTTGGATAAGCAGGGGATTAGCCCACTGTACCATAGGTAGATGGTGGGGCTGCCACCTTGAGGAACCTGCCAGGCCTTGTTATTTTCTGTCAGTGTGAACTCCCTTAGCCTTTAGTTATTCAAAACCAGCCTACAAGGCAGCATGTTGTTATTTCTGTCAGTGTTAACTCCCTTAGCCTTTAGTTATTCAACAAAGACCGGCCTGCAGGACAGCAGGTTGTTTTCTGTCAGGGTTAATCGCATTTTACCGGCATCAATCGCTTCATTTGGACAAGTGGAAAAATACAAATGCGTATCATTAGCGTTCATACGATGGTCAATGTTAACTGAAATGATCAAATCACAAAGAGGCTTAGCACAGAGTGTATGCAAAATTGATTCTAAAAGAAAACCCCAGAAACACCACACGTGAAAAAAATGGACACAGGTAATGATTGGTCGATTACTAGAGATTGTTCACTGTCAGGCAGATAAAATCCAAACCATCTAATCACGTTCCCATTAAACCTAAATGTATTATTGAGTCTTTTTACAAAGATGTTGATCTATAGTATTGGAAACAGCACTAAGGTAACGTACGACGAGGAAAATATCATTTCCTTTGTCAAGATATTGGACAATGTCATTGAAGACACGCAGTAAAGCTGTATCTGTACAATGGTTTGGTTGGTAAGCTGTTATTTCCATTTATATAGTCATGAACTCGTTTCAAAGTGACTTTTTCAATTATTCTAGAAAGAAAATAGAGATGTAGTACTCGCCTCTAGTTTTTTTTTAGACTGTCTTTATCTAGTGATCTCTCTTTTATTAGTGGGGTGATGATGGCTTGCTTCAAAATAGGTGGTACATGTAAAGGCTGGCATGAACATTATGAGTTATATTAGATACAAAGATGAGACAATATTTGTCAGATAGAAACAAGGGAACAAGTCTTATAAGAGCTCATTTACTTAAAGTCTTTATCGTAGATTGTGCCTAAAACAAAGGTGTACAAATTGTCGCATCCATCTGTCATAGCTGCTGTGTGTTCGGAGGCCGTATGTACCCGCAAGACTTGTGTGTCCCTGGTCTCGCTGTCTAGCTCCTCCTCCTAGTCCAGTTTTGTTCGAACATAATTTATTTCAGTGTTGAAATATTCTAAGAAACAAGTGGCAAGTTCAATCACTGTAGCCTCCAGCAGGCCATTTCATCCAAAATCCTTTTTAACTGCCAGGAGAGCATACAGTACACAAGCCTGTTAGACTTTTCGTAATAGCTGACACTGACAAAGTATTTCTCTACCTACAGCTCTGCTGGGTATTCAATCATACCAGAGTCATGTGAGGAAAGTAGAGTGAAATACGTTTCCCAAGATTGAGATTACAACGTTGTAAACCCCTCCCCCCCCACCACCTGTAGCAGCCATGGATCTAGAACCAGTGTTCTCGTGATAAAAAGCTCACAACTTTACGGTTCAGCTACAACGCCTTAATGATTGCAACGATTCTTTTACATATTTATTTTACGGGGTCTCCTCTGCATGAGTGCGTTTCGTTGGTCTTTCAATTTTGGATACATTTCGGGATGGACAGGGAAGATCTGACCTTACCATTGATGTCCCGACTTTTGTCGTTCACCCATTGAGTATTTGGCTGGGTCATTATATTTTTATTTAATTTTAACAGAAGCATGCTTCTCTAATAAATATGATAGGGTTTTACTGATAATTTGTTTTCTATTCTCTCTGCTTCATGGATTTTATTGTCTAGATCAGAATCCTAGGTGTTATTTAGGAAGGTATCTAGGTCTATAGATGTCATCTCAATGGTTTTCCTCAATATTCATATTTTTGACTTTATTGTTTGATGCATGGTTTATAAGAAGATGTAATATATGACCTTGGTTTTGCGTGGCAGATTGTGACATTTGATGAAACTTGGGGGAAAGCATTTATCTAGCACTCTGTTATACCAAGAAGGCCTAACAAAAATAACATCATTGAATTAGCACTTGCCATCATCAACACATAATATCACGAAAAACAAGAAACATGGCAATACAACAAATTGCTTATGAAAATTGAAAACAAAAAAGAAATGAGTTGTCACGTTGACTTGCATTTATTGCTTTTATTTTAAAACTTGAATTGTGGAAGAAGAAAAATATTGGAACCTTTCGTAAGCAAAAAGGAAACTACAGACTCACTCTCTGTAGCTGAATTCTCGTATGGGTTCAGTTGCCAAGAGCCAACATCAAATCTTTGACTTTGGCCCCTCGACTGTGCTGTCGGGAGTCCATGCCCATATTTGGTCCCCTCTCAAAAAGAACGTTGTATTTAGAAGCTGCCACGCTGCGTCGACATTACAAGGCAAATTGTAATCACGGAGGTCTTCCATCTCTCCCCACGTATGCCACTTGTACCTGATGATCATCTGACAACCCTTGAAGACGTAATTTGTGTCACCCATTCTAGCAGCAGCATCAGGACCTCAATTGATATCTGAATTCTCACTGGGTCCCGTATAATAAAAACAATACATTTAATTTAATACTCAGTCTGATCTAGTGTGAGGAGAATTTTCAAACAATTAGTTAGGTATATTTATAAGCAGCGCGGGAAATTAAAGATAAAAATTGAGATAGTAGGGAACTGCTAAGTGCTGACTGGCGATAGAAAATCTCAGAAATGTGGAGGATCAAAGGTACAAGTTTTATATGGGCTACATTTACATCCCGCATCCTTAAATTTTGAGGTTATAGGAAGGTTTGACCGGGATGCTTTTCACAAACGCCTAATCTCCACACGCATGCAAGGACACGAGAAGATTGGCATTAGTTCATGTCTAGTAGTATTCTATCGAATTATTAATTTTTTTCTTTCTCAAGTTGCATAAAGTACTATTTAAACTAAAAAGACTGATAGAATTATATTATAATCCGTTAACAAACACAATGCTTTATCTTCAATAGGCATGGAAATCGTAAGTGCATGTGGTTTTGCAAATCATACAAGAACTATCTACATAAAAGAGATACAATTCTACACTATTTGTACATACTTGGTTTGTAGAGACAACAAGCACCTACACAAATGTACAGTCAGGGGTTGATTTTATTGAGTAACAGCGATTTGCTAGCATTTTGTATTTAGTCGTAATGTATATGCTTCATCTCTGTAATATAAGACATCCATATATGTACCCAATGATTCGATCGTGGAATTATAAATAATATGAGCATTCCGTTCCTGACTGATTAACAACGGGCCACGGGAAAGTAATACTCCGTAAACATAAGGCCTCTTTATTATATTACGCTTCAGAGATTGAATGCGGTTGCTTGTTCTTCTTGAAAGATAGCTGTTTGGTGTTTCTGTAGATGTGAAAATTATCACATTTGTTGATCGCTTTGACTTTCTGGAATTCATTTTTTTTTAAAGCCTGACTTTTACACTTTTAGTCTGTCTCTGACACAAACGGTCATTTAAGACTAGAAATATGTACTTTTTATAACTTTTGTTTGAAATATTTTTTCAATCTGTATAAAGGTCGTTTTCTTCCGTTTGTTTTGAGAGTGTAAGTGTAAGCATGCTTTTGTATAGAAAGCGATAGTGAGGTGTTAAAAAAGTGACTTGAAATATTAAAACGAGGAAAAACAAGACACATGACACAAATATTAAAACCAGACTCAGAAAAGACAAGACAAGTTTACCGTACATGTAATTTAAGCACTCGCTTGACTGCGGCTGGTGGTCATGAATTCTTGGAACTAAGTGCGTCGCTTGGATATGTTAAGAGCGCCAATTAATTTTCATCTGCCCGCCATTTAGATCATGGTGACAGAGAAGGCTTTGCTTGCGATATACAATGGTTCGCTATCTACGCGACCTAATAGATGGCTGTGTCTGAGATAGGGCTAGGAGCCGATGTGCACTGGCCGACGAATCTGCTCAGCTAAAGGGATGAGACACTTTGTGAGTGAAGGTTTCATCTCTGCAAGACTACTTTGCACGATAATTGCATAGATCTAAATTCTACATCCAAGATCTAGTAAGTCTTTTGACTTGCATTTGTGCCGGGGAGATTTAGATCTAGGTTCTAATATATTTAGTAGATGATAAATCCTTGAATTTGAGAGAGAGAGAGAGAGAGAGAGAGAGAGAGAGAGAGAGAGAGAGAGAGAGAGAGAGAGAGAGAGAGAGAGAGAGAGAGAGAGAGAGAGAGAGAGAGGGAGGGAGGGAGGGAGAGGGAGGAGAGAGAGAGAGAGAGAGAGAGAGAGAGAGAGAGAGAGAGAGAGAGAGAGAGAGAGAGAGAGAGAGAGAGAGAGAGAGAGAGAGAGAGAGAGAGAGAGAGAGAGAGAGAGAGAGAGAGAGAGAGAGAGAGAGAGAGAGAGAGAGAGAGAGAGAGAGAGAGAGAGAGAGAGAGAGAGAGAGAGAGAGAGAGAGAGAGAGAGAGAGAGAGAGAGAGAGAGAGAGAGAGAGAGAGAGAGAGAGAGAGAGAGAGAGAGAGAGAGAGAGAGAGAGAGAGAGAGAGAGAGAGAGAGAGAGAGAGAGAGAGAGAGAGAGAGAGAGAGAGAGAGAGAGAGAGAGAGAGAGAGAGAGAGAGAGAGAGAGAGAGAGAGAGAGAGAGAGAGAGAGAGAGAGAGAGAGAGAGAGAGAGAGAGAGAGAGAGAGAGAGAGAGAGAGAGAGAGAGAGAGAGAGAGAGAGAGAGAGAGAGAGAGAGAGAGTTAGAGAGAGAGAGGAGAGAGAGAGAGAGAGAGAGAGAGAGAGAGAGAGAGAGAGAGAGAGAGAGAGAGAGAGAGAGAGAGAGAGAGAGAGAGAGAGAGAGAGAGAGAGAGAGAGAGAGAGAGAGAGAGAGAGAGAGAGAGAGAGAGAGAGATTTCGTTAATGAAAGGAAGTTTTGATAAAAATTTGATGGCAATAATGTGTAACTTAATTTCAATATTAAACTTTAAAAAACAGGAATAATAACATTGCATTCTCCACTCGGGGGGGGGGGGGTGGAGATACAGACACAGATTGACAGCCAGACAGAGAAAGAGAGACAAACAGTCATAGATCAACATGATATTGATAGTAATGCCAGGGAGTTTTAATTAAATTTATGATGGCACAAAATATGTAACTTAATTTCAAGATTTCAAGAGGAATAATATTTCACATACCTGATGCTGTAAATCTAACCCATCAACAAAATATTTCCCCTCTGAAGTAAATCATCAATTGATTCCACTTCGCCATTCTTTGACTTCTTTAGAATGGTGTCGAAGTTTCCATTCTAGAAATATCTTTGTTTCCGACTATAGATAGCGGAGGTTGCCCATGATGAGAGAGAAAAGAAGAAATGAAGTTTAGATTCCAGCACAAGAGAAAGAGAGAGAGAGAGAGAGAGAGAGAGAGAGAGAGAGAGAGAGAGAGAGAGAGAGAGAGAGAGAGAGAGAGAGAGAGAGAGAGAGAGAGAGAGAGAGAGAGAGAGAGAGAGAGAGAGAGAGAGAGAGAGAGAGAGAGAGAGAGAGAGAGAGAGAGAGAGAGAGAGAGAGAGAGAGAGAGAGAGAGAGAGAGAGAGAGAGAGAGAGAGAGAGAGAGAGAGAGAGAGAGAGAGAGAGAGAGAGAGAGAGAGAGAGAGAGAGAGAGAGAGAGAGAGACAGACAGACAGACAGACAGACAGACAGACAGACAGACAGACAGACAGACAGACAGACAGACAGACAGACTGACAACCAGACAGAGAAAGAGTGACAAACAGGCAAAGAGCAACATGATAGGGAGTTTTAATCAAATTTATAATGGCACAAAATGTGTGACTTGATTTCAATTTCAAGATTATACTTTCAAGCACAGGAATAATATTTAACATACCTGATGCTGTAAATCTAATCCACATACAAAATATTTCCTGTCAGAAGTAAATCATCAATCGATTACACTTTGCCATTCTTTGGCTTGTATCTGCACATACATCTTACTATTCTTACTTTCTCATCTAGCACATTGTGCTCTTGATTGAAAAACGAATGACATTGTCCAGTTTACTGTAAAATGTAGATCTAATCGCCTTAATGATAGGATGTGAAATATGTTTTAAATAATGGTATGCCTTATAGGTTACTGAAATGCGATCTGAACCTTTGATGATCTTAAAATATGTTGATAATTAATGAACTGAACCAGTCCTCGAAAAATTGAAAAGGTAAAGTTCATCCTGTTCCATAGCAAAAATCACAGAGCCATGGACATGGAGTTTCTTAATTTTCATGGTGATTTTATCACATATATTGTCTTCTTTATTCTATCCTGATCTATAAAATCATTCATACCATCAGTATTTAACGAACGAGCTTCTGCTGTAGCGTTCCCAGTGGTGCGTGGTTGGTGGGGGAAGGGCGTTCTCGTTGGGAAAACATGATATTATATAGGAATATCATGAAATATTGATGGTGGCACAATTGGCACAGGAATCTTGCCACCAGCCTTTCGATCTTTTTCAACATCTTCAGGCCAATGAAGGGAACACATGCCCATATATTCAGTCACACCAGCTAGATTAATCTTGTTTGATGAAGTCTCCACCCAGTCATAATGTTTTTGCATGTCGTTGGGAAATTTATGTATTGACACCCTTTTGCTTGTCTTGTCACTTTCATATTTTGAGCAGCAATTAAACACAGAACACTTTCTCGACATTTTGACAAAGTGTAGAACTAGATCTAGATGTTGCTACGATTTTTAAAAAAAAGTAGACCTGGCACTAATATTAGTAATATGAAACAATAATAGTTAAGCTGGGATATATCTAGATCTAGATCCTTACAGAGGTGACTAACGTTGAAGTGAGTGGGAATTATTTTGACTAAATCTAGATTTAGATCTAGATATCTGCAGATTCAATCCAGAGCAATTTAAGAAGTATAGAGTAAATTAAATAATTCAAGCGTATGAACAGTTACTTGTTGCAAACGGTCAATGGTGGCAGTAACTGGCAGAGAGCTGAGATTTGAGACAGTACAAACTTGAGAAAACACCGCTTAAACAACTTTAATCAAGATCTATAATCTAAACCTAGATCTAGCTAGCTCTAAATCTAGATCTAGATCTGGCTAGCTCTAGATAGATATAGATCTAGATTTAGTAACAGTAGAATTCCACTAAATCACATCAACTCTCTGTATGAATCTCAAAATCCTCTGTAGTGTATGCAACATCGGAAAGAATGAGATATAATTCAACTGATAAATCCAAAAACGAAAACGAGAAGACTATCATCATCAACGACATTTAAAATCAAAACCGGATTTTACTTGTAAAAATGTAACCTGTAAACAGTAGAGGTTGACTACAGATTAAGTTACAGTATTGGTGTATCAGTTTACTTTGGCTATATTAGCCCGATGTTCAATTCAATTCAATTCAATCATCTTTATTGATCCTTTAAAAAAGGAAATTATACTTGTGTTATCACAATTTCCACTTTGAAATTATTTTAAAATTACAAAAACAATATTCTAATATCACGGAGCAGGTGAGAAACACGTCCTCGCCGTATGAACAGCGCCGACTGAAGATGGTAAAAGACTGAACGGATTCGCCAACTTAACATACAACGGTTGCATTGGTGGACAATTTGATTCATTTCAAAGTCGTGAAGTATGCATGGTGTAGAATGATCCATCGTAAGTATACATCGGGAAGCTCTTTTAGGCCCTCTAAGTAGCTTTATACTCGTTGGTACGTTTTGAAGCAAAAGTACAGTAGATAGCTTCACTCTCAGCAACGTAGAAGGACAATTGAACTGTCTCGTCCCCTGCAAATGTGATTGTCAAAACATCCAATATTTGCTGAACCAGCATCTTCGACGACATCATAGTTTCGTGGGCACCGAATATCGTCAGAATGCCGAATATGCCACAACTACCACCTACATCAATTTTATCGGCATATACGTGTTGATGGCAAACTAAATGGTGGATAGGCTGGTTGTGTCTTTCTGTGCTCTCTCTGTTTTCCTGGATTTGTATTATTGTACCTGGATATACCGGTTTGGCCTTCTTAATTTTTTGGATATAACCTTTAAAAGGCATCTGTTGACAATTTTAGTCACCATTTGTGAACTTTTAACAGTCTTAATCCATAATTTTAAACACGTTGCAAGTTTTCGTAAAAAATCCAACGTGTAGGTGTAGTTTGAAAGGGTGGGGATGAAGACAAAGAGTAGATTTATATTGAAACTTAATATATTGCGCTAAACCACAACTCAGATTATAATAGAAAATAATAATAATAAATCTTTACTGTCCTTTTCAGGCAATTCATGTTAGATTCACATAAATCATTTTACATTTCACAATCCACATAACAAAGCGAACTAAGAGTGATAATAATGACGATGGTAAAAAACAACAAAGATAGCAATGACAACAAAAGTTAATCATAATAATAGTGGTGAACATAGTAGTCGCAGAAGTAGTACTAGCATTCATAATATTTCTAGTAGTTGTCAACATTATAATAGATGATAAAATGAACAGACAAAAATGTCATAATAATATAAGTAAAAGTATATAAAGAAAATAATTACACAATTTGAGGATTTACATTTCTCTCCTTCTCTCTGTCTCTGTCTCTGTCTGTCTCTGTCTCTGTCTCTGTCTCTGTCTCTGTCTTTCTGTCTCTCTGTCTCTCTCTCTCTGTCTGTCTCTGTCTCTGTCTCTGTCTCTGTCTCTGTCTCTGTCTCTGTCTCTGTCTCTGTCTCTCTCTCTCTCTCTCTCTCTCTCTCTCTCTCTCTCTCTCTCTCTCTCTCTCTCTCTCTCTCTCTCTCTCTCTCTCTCTCTCTCTCTCTCTCTCTCTCTCTCTCTCCCTCTCTCTCATCTCTCTCTCTCTCTCTCTCTCTCTCTCTCTCTCTCTCTCTCTCTCTCTCTCTCTCTCTCTCTCTCTCTCTCTCTCTCTCTCTCTCTCTCTCTCTCATCTCTCTCTCTCTCTCTCTCTCTGTGTCTCTGTCTGTCTGTCTGTCTGTCTGTCTGTCTGTCTCTCTCTCTCTCTCTCTCTCTCTCTCTCTCTCTCTCTCTCTGTCTCTCTCTCTCTCTCTCTCTCTCTCTCTGTCTCTGTCTCTCTCTCTCTCTCTCTCTCTCTCTCTCTCTCTCTCTCTCTCTCTCTCTCTCTCTCTCTCTCTCTCTCTCTCTCTCTCTCTCTCTCTCTCTCTCTCTCTCTCTCTCTCTCTCTCTCTCTCTCTCTCTCTCTCTCTCTCTCTCTCTCTCTCTCTCTCTCTCTCTCTCTCTCTCTCTCTCTCTCTCTCTCTCTCTCTCTCTCTCTCTCTCTCTCTCTCTCTCTCTCTCTCTCAACCAACATTCCATCATCAACCAAGACAACCATGATACTGATATTATAATATTGTCAATGTTCTACAGAGAGGCAACTTAGTAACAGAAATAGTCCATTGTCTTATCAGATTTACTAGTTTATGTGTTAGATGAAAAGGAAATATTTTGACTTATAATTTTACTTCATTTGCTTGTTTCGACATCACAGTGTTGATATATTTTATGCTTTAGGGGACAAATGTAGCTTTATGTCGGTTGGTTCTACACCGAGATTCTCTATATCTTCTGCCGGATGGAAGTAACATAAATTCACTGTTCAGAGGGTGTTTTACATCATCAATAATTGAAAGGGATTTTCTTTCTACAGCTTTTTTATAGCACTGCTCCACGCTTTGCAATTTCTCATTGACTATATTTCCTGATTCTTTTACAAATCTTTATAACTTATCTTTCTGCCTTACACCACACCCTCCATACCACACAGTAATGCCAAAAGTTATGATACCCAACAATAACGATTAAAATATTTGTTTCATGGTACTTTTCCTTGTACCAAAGACTCGTAATTTTCTGAGAATGTACAACCACTGTGAAGCTTTCTTAATGATATTTTCTACATGAATATTGAAAGTTAGAGAGTTGTTGATTAAAACACAAAGATACTTAAATTCTACGACGTCTTGGAGATGTATTTCAACTCGCTTTATATCTTTGGTAATGCATTTTGAATTAAAAATTTGCTCTTTTGTTTTTAACGCATTGAGCTACAGATCATTTTGTACACACCAACTTTTGAAATTTTTGATTTGATCAAAGTAGTGAGCGTCCGATTCATTGTAATGCAGGAGATCCAAAATTGCTGTATCATCTGCGTATTTGATAATCACACATTTTTCATTATTTGGGACACAGTCGTTTGTATATAAAATGTACAGTAACGGTGAGCTGACACATCCTTGTGGGCAACCGTTTGACAGAGTTCTAGTAGAAGAACATTTTGACCTCATTTTTACACAATGGGGTCTTTCTGGAAGGAAGTTGTCGTACCAATCAATCAAATAACGAGGTAGGTTAAAACGATGTAATTTGTTTAGCAGGATGTCCGTGTTCATTGAGTTGAATGCGGATGAGAAGTCGACGTATAAGACACGTGCATAGTTTGATGGTGACTTGTCAAGGTGTTTAGAGATAGTATCTGTAACGGTAAGAAGCACATCCTCTACGCTGAGTTTCTGTTGGTAAACAAACTGGTGCGTGTCTAATATGTCGTTGTCGTTTACGTGCTGTAGAATTTCGTTTTTTATTAGGGTTTCTAAACATTTCATTACGATGGATGTTAGGGCGACGGGGCGATAATCATTTAGTTGTTCAGGTTGATTCTTTTTTGGAACCGGGATTATAATTGATGTTTTCCATAGATTGGGCACTATTTGATAATCGAGAGAATTTTTAAAAATATTTTGGTGAAGGGCACAGCGAGCTGGTCACAACAGCATTTTAGGAGGTCTGAGGTTATTTTATCTGGACCACGTGCTTTGTTTTGTTTACACCTCTTAAAAATGTTGATGACGGATTCTACTTCTATATCTGGGGGTAACTTTTCATTCGTTGTATGAATTTGGGATTGGACAACTGCAGGACAAGCAACCCATGTGTATTCGAGACTGGGTCAAACAAGTGTATTATAACATGTGATTTGGGTAGACATTGGACATCTATTCAGGTTTCTACAGATGAAGGCCCCGCTTGTTTTGTTGGCTTTCGAGACGATGCCTTGAACGTGTTTGTTCCGTTTGAGATTTTTCGATAACTCAAACTCAAGATATTTTAGGGAGTCAACACGCTCAAAGCACTGCCCATATAAGATGTAATCAGCTTTGATGGGGTTCGTTTTGTTTGTGAATGATATTGCGTGGCACTTGGTGACATTGAATTCCATAAGCTATTTGAGTTTCCCATTTCTATACTTTCATCAGGTTTTCATTGAGGCTGTCGGCGTCTTAAATTGTTGTGATGTTTTGATAAAGTATAATGTCGTCTACAAAGGGGCATACCCCTGGCTTTGATGTTCTCAGCGAGGTCGTTGATGTAGATGATGAAGAGGGTAGGACCGAGAACTGAAGCACCTCCTCCTCTTCCTCCGTCTTCTCCTGCTCTTCTTGTTACATTAAGACAATAAGTTATTTATCCTTCAAATTGGTTTGCGATGTAAAGAAAAAAAGTTCAAGGTAACTTTAGGATGTGAACAGAAAAGCTAGGATTTGGTAAATGTGAAATTAATGGTATTACCTAAAACATGTAGTACTAGTAGCATTTTTTTGTCGCTTCTCTTTCTCCTTGTCCCATTTACTGTCTGTGCTGTTGTAATGACTTGATAAAAACGTTTTTTAGCGCCAAAATGTGCAACGCTCAAATCGGCAGACGTCACTGAGCTACACAACAGACGACACAAATTCTGGCTGTGTCCGCACATTTCGCGTAATGAGGAATTATGATGCACAAGTATACCACATTTGACTTTTTCTAAAGTTCCAAACATTTTTAAAATATCGTAACTTCTTACTATTCATAATAAAATTTTGACTGTAGATGAACAAAACTGGCAACAGAACTATCTCAAGTCGAGTTACCATACTACCGTATCTAATTATTTGCAGCATTCTTTTGGCAGAAAGAGAATCGTATCTCGAAGTTAATATATTTTCACCCAAGAACGAGATGAGACATCAGATGCAAAATTGCGAGACTATCGTAAGTAGAGGTACCATGGTCTTATTGCCATGAAAATGCCACGACCGAGATAAGATATATTTTCATTCTATTGTAACTTTCTTAATTTTAACGCTTATAGAACGCCGTTTTGACACAAAGAGCGTAATTGCACAAAGCACAGCCTATCTTTATAGTGCAAAAAGATCGTAACTTGAGTTACACTAGTTTTGATCTCGTCCCACGACGTTATCTTTAGTATGTCAGTCGAGCCATAATCTATCTCTCACGAAGATGAATAGGATGAGTGAATATTAGGTTAGTAGGAAACTACTGTCATTCATCATACTAATAATGTTACACCACAATTTTATCATTCAATGGAACGTCGAGGCGAGATGACATTTCCCACCCTATACTATCAAAACACAGGGCAGAGGAGAATGCCTGTATACCAGTCATACCACCGTATCATATTTCATGTTCCTTTTCTCCTACGCTTATTCTTACATCCCGACATACATGAATTTTAATTTGCTTTCACGGACGCATCAAATTACTATTACTTAGTAGGCGTACATTAATATCATATTGTATTACTTTCGCTATCTACGTACTCTTGGTAGAAAATGTGGGGCTTGCATTCATGGAGTGAAGTTTTTTGACCTGAGCGCGCTTAATCATATCTGAGATTCAAGTCCAACTGTGGGCGTGTTTTGGATGCTATTGGTAGAGTCTACGTCTTTCCTTTCTCTCTTTCATTGTTTCCCTATTGTCTAAAATAGTATTCAAACAGAAACACAAGAAACACCTACACCCGTTTATACATCGATACTGCAACAAGCACCTACACAAATGTACAGTCAGGGGTTGATTTTATTGAGTAACAGCGATTTGCTAGCATTTTGTATTTGGTCGTAATGTATATGCTTCATCTCTGTAATATAAGACATCCATATGTATCCAATGATTCGATCACAGAATTATAAATAATATGAGCATTCCGTTTCTGACCAATTAACAACGGGCCACGGGAAAGTAATACTCCGTAAACATAAGGCCTCTTTATTACGTTTCAGAGATTGTTCTTCTTGAAAGATAGCTGTTTGGTGTCTCTGTAGATGTGAAAATTATCACATTTGTTTTCTGGAATTATTTTTTTTTAAACTTGACTTTTAGTCTGTCTCTGACACAAACGGTCATTTAAATTTAAGACTAAAACTTTTTGATAAATTTTGTTTGAAATAATTTTTCAATCTGTATAAAGGTCGTTTTTTTCTGTTTGTTTTGAGAGTGTAAGTGTAAGCATGCTTTTGTATAGAAAGCGATAGTGAGGTGTTAAAAAAGTGACTTGAAATATTAAAACAAGAAAAACCAAGACACAGGACTTGAAATATTAAAACCAGGCTCAGGAAAGACAAGACATGGTTACCGTACATGTAATTTAAGCACTGGCTTGACTGCGGCTGGTGGTCATGAATACTCGGAACTAAGTGCGTCGCTTGGATATGTTAAGAGCGCCAATTAATTTTCTTTTGCCTGTCATTTAGGTCATGGTGACACTAGTGACAGAGAATGCTTTGCTTGCGATATACAATGGTTGGCTATCTACGCGACCAAATAGATGGCTGTGTTTGAGATAGGACTAGGAGCCGATGTGCACTGGCCGACGAATCTGCTCAGCTAAAGGGATAAGACACTTTGTAAGTGAGGGTTTCATTTCTGCAAGACTATTTTGCACAATAATTTAAATCTTGCATAGATCTCAATTTTATATCCAAGATCTAGTAAGTCTTTTGACTTGCATTTTTGCCGGGCAGATTTAGATCTTGGTTCTAATATATTTA
>JAXRKP010000874.1:157038-189538 GCA_037039925.1 Doris montereyensis
GAGAGAGAGAGAGAGAGAGAGAGAGAGAGAGAGAGAGAGAGAGAGAGAGAGAGAGAGAGAGAGAGAGAGAGAGAGAGAGAGAGAGAGAGAGAGAGAGAGAGAGAGAGAGAGAGAGAGAGAGAGAGAGAGAGAGAGAGAGAGAGAGAGAGAGAGAGAGAGAGAGAGAGAGAGAGAGAGAGAGAGAGAGAGAGAGAGAGAGAGAGAGAGAGAGAGAGAGAGAGAGAGAGAGAGAGAGAGAGAGAGAGAGAGAGAGAGAGAGAGAGAGAGAGAGAGAGAGAGGTGGAGATGGAGACAGAAAGAGAGAGAAGCTATATTAAGATCTAGATTTCGTTAATAAAAGGAAGTTTTAATAAAAACAATTATGGCAAAAATGTGTAATTTAATTTCAATATTAAACTGTTAAAAACAGGAATACTAACATTGCATTCTCCACCGGGAGGGGGGGTGATATAGACACAGATTGACAACCAGACAGAGAAAGAGAGACGAACAGGCATAGAGCAACATGATATTGATAGTAATGACAGGGAGTTTTAATCAAATTTATGATGGCACAAAATGTATAACTTAATTTGAAGATTATACTTTCAAGAACAGAAATAATATTTCACTTACCTGATGCTGTAAATCTAACCCATCAACAAAATATTTCCCATCTGAAGTAAATCATCAATTGATTCCACTTCGCCATTCTTTGGCTTCTCTAGAATGGTGTCGAAGTTTCCATTCTAGAAATATCTTTTCCACTATAGATATCGGAGGTTGCCCATGATGAGAGTGAGAGAGAAAACAAGAAATGAAGTTTAGATTCCAGCTCGAGAGAGAGAGAGAGAGAGAGAGAGAGAGAGAGAGAGAGAGAGAGAGAGAGAGAGAGAGAGAGAGAGAGAGAGAGAGAGAGAGAGAGAGAGAGAGAGAGAGAGAGAGAGAGAGAGAGAGAGAGAGAGAGACAGACAGACAGACAGACAGACACAACCAGACAGAGAAAGAGAGACAAGCAGGCAAAGAGCAACGTGATAGGGAGTTTTAATCAAATTTACAATAGCACAAAATGTGTGACTTGATTTCAAGATTATACATTCAAGCACAGGAATGATATTTAACATTCCTGATGCTGTACTGTAAATCTAATCCATTAACAAAATATTTCCCGTCAGAAGTAAATCATCAATCGATTACACTTTGCCATTCTTTGGCTTGTATCTGCACATACATCTTACTATTCTTACTTTCTTATCTAGCACATTGTGCTCTTGATTGAAAAAACGAATGACATTGTCCAGTTTACTGTAAAATGTAGATCTAATCGCTTTAATGAAAGGATGTGAAATATGTTTTAAATAATGGTATGCCTTATAGGTTACTGAAATGCGATCTGAACCTTTGATGATCTTGAAATATGTTGATAATTAATGAACTGAACCAGTCCTCGAAAAATTGAAAAGGTAAAGTTCATCCTGTTCCATAGCAAAAATCACAGAGCCATGGACATGGAGTTTCTTAATTTTCATGGTGATTTTATCACACATATTGTCCTCTTATTCTATCCCGATCTATAAAATCATTCATACCATCAGTATTTAACGAATGAGCTTCTGCTGTAGCGTTCACAGTGGGGGGGGGGGGGGTTCTTGTTGGGAAAGCATGATACATGAATATCATGAAATATTGATGGTGGCACAATTGGCACAGGAATCTTGCCACCAGCCTTTCGATCTTTTTCAACATCTTCAGGCCAATGAAGGGAACACATGCCCATATATTCAGTCACACCAGCTAGATTAATCTTGTTTGGTAAAGTCTTCACCCAGTCATTACGTTTTTGGCAGAGCTGAGATTTGAGACAGTACAAATTTGAGAAAACACCGCTTAAACACCTTAAATCAAGATCTATAATCTAAACCTAGATCTGACTAGCTCTAAATCTAGATCTGGCTAGCTCTAGAGAGATATAGATCTAGATTTAGTAACAGTAGAATTCCACTAAATCACATCAACTCTCTGTATGAATCTCAAAATCCTCTGTAGTGTATGCAACATCGGAAAGAATGAGATATAATTCAACTGATAAATCCAAAAACGAAAACGAGAAGACTATCATCATCAACGACATTTAAAATCAAAACCGGATTTTACTTGTAAAAATGTAACCTGTAAACAGTAGAGGTTGACTACAGATTAAGTTTCAGTATTGGTGTATCAGTTTACTTTGGCTATATTAGCCCGATGTTCAATTCAATTCAATTCAATCATCTTTATTGATCCTTTAAAAAAGGAAATTATACTTGTGTTATCACAATTTCCACTTGAAAGTTATTATTTTAAAATTACAAAAACAATATTCTAATATCACGGAGCAGGTGAGAAACACGTCCTCGCCGTATGAACAGCGCCGACTGAAGATGGTAAAAGATTTTGAACGGATTCGCCAACTTTACATACAACGGTTGCATTGGTGGACAATTTGATTCATTTCAAAGTCGTGAAGTATGCACGGTGTAGAATGATCCATCGTAGTACACATCGGGAAGCTTTTTTAGGCCCTCTAAGTAGCTTTATAATCGTTGGTACGTTTTTAGGCAAAAGTACAGTAGATAGCTTCACGCTCAGCAACGTAGAAGGACCATTGAATTGATTGAACTGTTCAGTCCCCTGAAAATGTGATTGTCAAAACATCCAATATTTGCTGAACCGGCATCTTCGATGACATCATAGTTTCATAGGCACCGAATATCGCCAGGATGCCGAATATGCCACTACCTACATCAATTTTATCGGCATATACGCGTTGATGGCAAACTAAATGGTGGATAGGCTGGCTGTGTCTTTCTGTGCTCTCTCTGTTTTCCTGAATTTGTATTATTGCACCTGGATATACCGGTTTGGCCTTCTTAATTGTTTGGATATAACCTTTAAAATTAAAAGGCATCTGTTCACAATTTTAGTCACAATCTGTGAACTTTTAACAGTCTTAATCCATAATTTTAAACACGTTGCAAGTTTTCGTAAAAAAATCCAACGTGTAGGTGTAGTTGGAAAGGGTGGGGATGAAGACAAAGAGTAGATTTATATTGAAACTTAATATATTGTGCTAAACCACAACTCAGATTATAATAGAAAAGATGTAATATAAAGTTCAATTATTATACTCGATACATTTTATGACTATAGATTATAGTGTATACAAGAAAGGATAACTCAGGTGAAAAACTTTCACTGATCTCCCTTTAGCTGAGCAACATTTGCAGACTGGCTGTCGTCATCGGAACATTTTCAAACAGATCACAGGCACTGCTAGTGCGAACTAGAAGCATGTTTTCACTGATAAAAAACAATTGATGACAGTCTGAATTGAAAGTGAATTAGACGTAATTGTAATCAGTTGGAAAAGAGAAGAGGAATGAAATTTCAAAGAAATGTTCAGTTTCATCCGGTCTTGACTTACTTACTTTAACATCCTCCTCCTTCCTGTTTTGAGTCTGAATCTCCAGGCCTGAAAGTCTTAACAATTAATGTTAGGCAATGATTATGTTTTCACCTTCGAAGATCGTCCTGTGAAGAGGCTGCTTTTGGTTGTCTCCCAAGGGCCGACTTCTTAGGCCGAGCCCAGTGTACTGTAATCTATTAGTGACATTACAGTTAGTTATGATGGAAATCCAGACCCTGTTGAGTTATGTAGGCATTGGGCTCAAATCTTGGCCTTTTTCTTCTGCAGTACACTGCGTGCAGAAATCAATTCTCCTAATTTTGGTCCTACGGCCATATGAGCTTCTGCCCTAATAGCAAAGTATAAAATAATTCTTTTGGTTCATTACGTTTGGTTTCAAGCATTTCTAGGAAGTTGTAAGGATATTTCATATTCAATATTTACATCTTATATATATCACTGTGATATGTTGAACTTTGTTTTCCATTACAGGAGAGGCTCTGGCCTGTCATATAACTTACCGCAAACACCCTAATGACGACCGAGGTATCCTCATCACTTTGAATATGGGAAAACTGAAGCTGAAATATTCTTTGTCTTGACATATATAATATACTACATACACATAAATAACAATAAAGTCATATGATGATGATTTTTACATGTTAGATATTCATTTTGTGATACATTTCTGTGTTAACTACCTGTACCATTTTATTTGTATTAATCCTGCAAGGCAGTGCATGTGAAACTGGACGAGGATGGTGCCTCGACCCATGTTCGAACATACAATTTGCAAAACGGACGAAATTCCCAGCGTATGTGGGGAAAATTTTGCAAATCACCTGGGTGCTGGTGTGAGAAAACCTGAATGCTCCTTTTTTTTCCGCCTTCGATTGGAGGCCAGAGGGAATGGCGGAGAAAAAAGTGGATAAACATTTTCCTTTTTTGCTTTTTTGACTTCAGATTCTTAATCAGCATCAAATTTACTATAGGTTTGATACCAAAAACCATGTCTACTTAAAAAAATGTTGAAATTTGAAATTATTTTTATCAACGTAAATAAATCTCTGAACCGGATATGGGGGGAAAGGGGGGTGGACCACTGCCATCACCAAGAAGGGTTATGCCACGGCACGTAACAAAAAAAAAAAGAAGAAAAGAAGAGTTCAATAAATTCAGTACTTATGAAGCCTCTGTAGGAACTATTATACTTATAGTCAACGATTATGCCACTGCATGTAACAAAAAAGAATTCAATAAATGAAATACTTAATATTATAAAGACCATGTGAGTGGGTGAAGAGAGCGATAGGATGAAAATACTGTAGCGTAATAATTTATTGCAGCTAGGTGAGAGGTGGAGTGCAGTGCGCACCAACATTAACCGTGGTCGTTGGCATCAATGGCTCCAGGCGAGAACCCGGGCCACGACCTACGTTTATGTGAAATACCTATGATCAATTCACGTCAAAACAGCTTGGTTATAAGATATAACATGAAACTGTATTGAGGAATAACTTATAGTATAAGTAATATTGTAATTGTAGAGTCGGAGCAAAATACAACTGTTATTCACAAAGACGGGAGGAAGACTGACTCAGACAACGAACACAAACTCTCACCAAATGTAATACTATTGCACCACCACCCACATCACCGGGAACCATCAAAGGACGGTTTTTCCGGTCATCCATCTTATCATCCACTCAGCAGGTCATTGTGAGTTAGATGCAGTTAGTGATACCCCGCCCAACTATAGGAGGGGTGGTGAGAGAAGGCAATAGACGTAAGATTAGCACCGTCTCAGGTGTACGCCGTCACACCGATGTGCACACGGATTATAGGGATTTTTTTTAGAAAAGGATGGAAGATTAATGCTCCTTCATGTACGCCCATACCCATGCGATTAAAGAATCCACAACATTAACATTCTCCCCACCATTGAACTTACTCTTTCATCACCAAAACAGTTCAATAAACGAACACAACTTCGAGACCGTGAACTATTCCATACACCTGATACATGTACTGAACTAGTTAATACACATTACAACACCGGTTGATCGATATTTGAATACACATTGCGCTTAAAGTTAAAGCAACCCACGAACACTATCATCAACACTAATGAAATGCAAAATGTCAGACCATGTATATGACATTAGCAAACATTAATAGAACACATCAGGATAATAAACATAAAAATTGATACGATCATGCGCAACATTACAGTAATTCCAAATCATGGATTCTCTGAAACTCTAAATAAGTTTCAGATAAGAAGTATCCTTTGTTTTGACTGAAACTCGGTGAAACCGTCCGACAAATATCATTCCCCCTGCCATCATCTTCTGCACAACACCAATGGGCCATTTTAACCTTGGACAGTTGTCTTCCCTTATAAGCACAACAGATTCAGTTTTAATGTGCCCATAATTTTTCAGATATGATTTAGTCAGTGGGAGATTTCTAAAGTACTCATCTCGCCACTTTGCCAGAACCCATGAACCATGACCTTTGTCATATTTTCCCTACCAGAAATATCCCTTTTAGTTTTGACTGGGATGGAAACGCTATTGACCTTATTCAAGTAGCCTCGTCTCAGTAGCAAGTGAGATGGACTAACCATTTTCACTTTTAATATCGTCATCTACCAATGTTAAGGGCCTATAATTTATGCATCTTTCACTTTCAATTTCAATCAATACATTCTCTAGATGTGATTTATCGATTGATCTAATCCCCACCGATTTCTTTAATGACATCTTTATGTTTGTTCTTATCATACGTTCCCACCACCTTCCCGACCATGGGGTACCATCTGACCCATACAGCTTAATTAATTCTTCACCCAAAAATTATCTTTAAGTTACAGCAGATTTTACTAAATCTCTGAGCCCATCCGATCACGTGGATAGTCCTTTTCAGATCACCGTAACGATTCCTTTCAATCAGAGGATCTAATTTCCTAGAGTGATGTAAGGCACCGGTTTACTTACTTTACAATTCACTCATCGGTCATTCTATCTTGGAATCGGTCGTCACCAGAATGTCATCCGACTGACGTCAGCTAGGACCATGCAAGTATGTCACATATTCCATCAATGCACGACTTCATACACACTGACGTCAGCTAGGACCATGCAAGCATGTCACAGATTCCATCAATGCAGGACTTGATACACCTCTCGTAAGGAGATGAGCCTGTTGTTGACCCTCTACTCCCACTACCTTAGTTGACACAACCTGCACGACAGAAGGTGTGTTAGTGGACAGGTATTGGGAAAACCCAACATTGCTCACACCGTAGCATAAGTCTACAATGTCTTTCTTTTCACTACAGAACAGACCATGTGTTTTTCAAAACAAATGAAACACAAACGCAAGGAGCGTAACTTCTCCTTGATTTCTTCTCTTAACATCTCTTTCAAAGAGTAGCATTGAGAATATACATGATTATTTTTTCTCACAAATAAGCATGTCTTTCCCCATTTTTGTCTCATAACAAAGAACTAAATGTAGTCACTGTCGTTTCTGCACGATCAGCGCTCATTTTCCCAGTTTGACTGTTTAATTTCCACATACACAAAAAAAAAAACATTTAAAAGTTTAAATCACGTTCCCTACCCGTGCCCATTCCAGGCGAATCAGACGGGATTCTGTCCAAAACTAGAGGTGTGAGGATCACCCCATATGTCTCCCCTGTCACCCCTTATGTTTCTAGACACCTGATATGTGTCTTGATCTCGTCATGCAGATGCCCTAAATCAGGCAAGCATTTCATGTTACATGGGAGATTAAGCAATTTCTGGATATGAGCAAAGATTACCCTTTCCTTGCGTCCGTACCTTTCATGCCAAATCTCCCTAGCCACTACACAATTTTCAAGAGTAATTGCCAGTCCTTTGATGGAAGCCAATAATGACTGCAACTATGTCAATTTTGTGAGAGGAGGCAAATCCCTTTCAATTCATCAACGACAGCATTGAATTTATCAAACAATGAAAATATTCCATATATTATAAGTACCTGAGAATTTGGGAATTTCTAATTTAGGCAATCGCGCCATATATAACACATTTCTATTTGCATGCCTCACACTTTCATCAAACACACTGTTCATATTGTTCTTAATAACTAAATTGTCAAGTTTCACTTCTGTCTTGACCTTGAGGTTCTTGAAAGATTTTAGAAATTCTTGTGGCTCCTTGATGTTTTCACATAACTCATCCAACAGGGTTTCTTCTTCGATAAGCTTGAATATTTTCAACGTCCTTAGCGTATTTGTTCAACTTCTCTAACATACTTGAAAGTTCTACAGAACTGAATTTACTTTGTTGAGCCAGGACTTCTACTAAATCACCCGATGTTCTGGCGAACCACGCCATCGCAGCTACCCTTGACTTTATCGAACGTTCCATAATGAACGATAATTAAACACAGAACTTCGAGCGTTGGGCTGACCACAAGTTTATAATTGTCTCTCCTAATGGTGACAACGAATTTGATAACACAACGAAAATAACGCGGTAGCCGTTAACACGAATAGTTTTAGTACGATGGTTGGTGAGTTCACTGCTGGCTTGGTTCCTCCTCAGTGTTGTACCTGGTGAGTCGTCGTCCCGTCCTCGTGGAGCAGCTCGTCAGTTTTGTCGATTCCAATCCCATCATGGATTTATCAATCGCAAAGATGCAATCAATTTCCCAGGTAGCAATTAAAGATCAAGATGTTGAAAGTGCTCCACTTTCCTTTCTTGTCTAAATATCATCCTGTAGATTTTAGGCCTGTGTGGAACCGCCGCTACGACCCAGTTGCAAGGTTCCAAGCGTGGTCTCATACATACGTCTGTTACTGTTACTAGGTAATCTACAACTCCTCACAGAACATATGCGCTATACATAGACTATACTTTGGTCTAGTTAGCTTTAATACATCCGTTGCTCACTCTACAGTACAACCCCGATCACTCTTTCCCCACAGCACATAAGACCTTCACTGGAGTCTATAGCGCTGGAAAGAGATCAATTACTTATAGCAAGGTTCCAATTACTTGTCCTTATAAATTCCTCGTTCCAAATGGGAGAGCACAAATCACACGTCTAGGTAAATATCCCATGTTTCGGTACCAATGTGAAATATCTATGATCAATTCACGTCAAAACAGCTTGGTTATAAGATATAACATGAAACTTTATTGAGGAATGACCTATAGTATAAGTAATATTGTAGAGTCGGAGCAAAATACAACTGTTCTTCATGAAGACGGGACGAAGACTGACTCAGACAACGAACACAAACAAACTCTCACCAAATCTAATACTATTGCACCACGACCCACATCACCAGGAACCATCAAAGGACGGTTTTTCCGGTCATCCATCTTATAATCCAGTCAGCACGTCATGTAGAGTTAGATGCAGTCAGTGCTACCCCCAATTATAGGAGGGGTGGTGAGAAGGCAATAGACGTAAGATTAGCGCCGTCTCATGTGTACGCCGTCACACCAATGCGCACCCGGATTATAGGGATGGTGAGAAAAGGATGGAAGATTAATAACCCCTTCATGAACGCACATACCCCTACGATCAAAGAATCCACAACAGTTTGTTTGGTTGTAAATTTTGCCCACACACAGGCCGCCTGCGACCACGGTAAAGTTTGGTGCGCACTGCATTCCACCTCTCACCTAGATGCAGTCAATTATTACGGTACCGTATTTATTTTCATCTCGACGCTCCCTTCGCCCACTCACATGATCTTTATAATATTAAGTATTATTTACTGAATTCTTTTTTGTTACATGCAGTGGCATAATCGTTGACTATAAATAATAATTCCTACAGTCTTCATGAGTACTTAATTTATTGAATTCTTTATTTCTTTTTTTTTTGTAACATGCCGTAGCATAATCCTTTTTTGATTGTTGAATTTTTTAAATATTGAAAGTGATAGTGAAGCCATATGGCGACTGAGAGAGAAAAAGGAATTTGTGGAATTATTATTTATTCTATTATAAAGAAGAAAAAAGAAACAAGAGAAAAGAAACACGTGTCACATCAATTACCCGTGTCAGTCATGTCAAACCACGAATGAAATTTTGGTGATGGCGGTGGTCCGCTCCTCCCCCCCATTCCCTCTTTTTCCCATACCAGATAAGAGATTTATTTACGTTGATCAAAAAAAATAATTTACAATTTCAACAAGCTTTCAAGTAGACATGGTTTTTGGTATCAAACCTATAGTAAATTTGGCGCTGATTAAGAATCCGAAGTCAAAAAATCAGAAAACGAAAAAAAAATGTCCACTTTTTTCTCCGCCACTCCCTCTGACCTCCAATCGAAGGCGAAAAAATTAGGAGCGTCCAGAAAACCTGGCCATCACCCAGGTGATTTGCAAATTTTTCCCCACACAAGCTGGGCATTTCGTCCGTTTTGCAAATTGTATGTTCGAACCTGGGTCGAGGATCAACGTGTATGTGGGCATTTAGACTAAAGGAAATATTTTCAACGGTCAGACTATCCAGACGTATCGCCATTACCAGTGCCAGATATCACAGTGCAGGATCTACGTTTGAATAGCGAGGCATGATAATAGATACGATGTGATCCTAAATCAGTCGTTGCAATGACTTTATGTTCCAAAATGGTGGCACTGTGTGTATTGTCATTACATTTACAGCCTTTGTAGCTGTAGAAGGATAATAAAAAAAAAACTGAGTTATATTTTCAAAATGATGTCCTAAATTGGGAATGTGTAATTTGTGTTACGTCAAGCTACGGATTCGGTGGCTAGATAAAATTCAAAATGAAACACTCTGGGGAAGAACATCACAGAAACCAATAGCAGAAGAAATAGGACAGCGGAGATGGAAATGGATGGGACACACTTTCAGAAAATCTCAGAGAAGTACTACAAGACATGCTCTTCAGTGGAATGTACATGGGCAGAGGGTCAGGGGAAGGCTACGATTAACATGGAGAAGGCTAGTGGAGGATGACTTGAAAAGAGGGGGTCTTTTGTAATGGGACTTGTCAAGAGTTTCCCAAGATAGGAACAAGTGGAAGTTTATGTGCGTGGTCCATATCCTAGTATAGGGTGAAAAGACTGAACACATAATGATGATGATGATGAATTTGTGTTAAAGAATTTTAAATTTGAAGCCAAAATTAACATTTTAACAAAATTTTGCGCCAAAACGTTTAGTATTGAGATGCTCCAATGGGTTGTTTTCAAATCTCCTGACCCTAAGTGGGTTCGGTGAGTCAAAGACGGGAGTGATTTTAGTGCTGCACTTAAATCTAAAGCGTTATGAATTGGTCATGGAAGTGAGAGGGGAGTGTTGGGTAAGTGCTACCCTCATGTCGACTAGCGATTTGTATAGAGCTCCTGCCATTTCTGCAAGCTGAGAGTGATTTCTAGTTGTTATAACTTTATAAGATAAGATAATTTTATTGATCTCATATGAGAAAATTGACTTAGTCACATGATACAAGTTTACAAAGCTACAAACAAATTTCTATCGAAACATTCAAAACAACTAGAATACATACACAAAGTGGGGTGAGTGAGGGGAATGGAGAAATGGAAATCTTCACCCATTTTTTTTTATCCGTGATCCGTCTCCGGAACATTCGTCCAGCAACAGCTTTGATTTTGATTTGGTTTTACCCACATCCACGACTAAGGTGATTTCAGGGGTTTTGGTATGATTTTTATTTTTGCCCAGACTGCCCTGTAAACATTCAATGGCTCTGTAATGTGCACAGAGTTTTTGCATCTGCACAAAAGACATTTTTTTATCAAAATGAAAAGAAGAATTCGGTTTATGACACGATGCTCAAGGCGCTCTACAACAGGAAAGGACAATAAAACTTTACACAGTGAAATGTTACAATTACAATGTTACAAATAAGGAAAGCATTATACAGTGTGGGTAGGGGGGGGAGGGGGTCCTCTACGTGATGTTTTGTATTTTTCAAAATAGGCAAGTTGAACCTCTACCATTGAACTCCGCATGTCTAAATTAGCTTAAAAAAATAAATTGTAAATCATACGGTTGCTTTGGAAATGTTGCCATCTTGGCAGCCTTCAACTTCAATTCATATAGGCTTTGTCAGTTTTGAACAGACTTGGCTGTAACTTTGCACACACAGTATTCGGTTCAATGTCTAGCCACACCCAGTAGGGATTTTTGATAAATGCAATGATTTGGATTTCATGAATTTTTTGAAAATGCAAATGTAGTAACTTTTCTTTTTTTGGGGCAAATTTTATCACAAAAAAAGATATTTTTGCAAAACTTTTAAATTTTGAAAGTTGCAATTGGGTTAAATATTTTTATTGCTTCATTTCATAGATGTCATATACCAAATTTGGGGGCATTCGGACAATAAATATGAAATACGATTGCAAACTATTGTCAAAAAGTAACATTTTGAGACAATTGCATTTGAAACTGTTATTTCTGTTATTTCAATGTTTTTGCATGTACTGTAAACCTAGAAAAGAATAGTATAATACCTTGAAACACCATACAATCGTGACTGACAGGCTCTCAACATCTTCTTGTCGACCCTGTTTCAACAGCCCCGGCTACCTTATACTCATGTCAGCAGCACGTTTTTAATCACAGGTGCGTAATTTCTGGCTGATCTAAATCTAAGATAATATTTAGGATAGTTCGTCAAAAGTAAATTATTTTGGATAGAGTACTTTATGAATTTTAATTTTTTTTGTACATGTAAACAAGAGAATACCAAGACCTTTGACCCTATTCCGAGAATATTTTTTTAGAGCTAACTAAGCTTTCTTGGTTCCTATTTCGAAAGGGCACCACAGGAAGTGAGGAAAAAAATAATACAGGCTGCGCGTGACGTCACCAGCGGCTAACCCTGATAGTGAAAGACCCTGCAGAGAAGTCTAGTGTGAAACGTGTGTGTGTGTGTGTGTGTGTGTGTGTGTGTGTGTGCATTGGGGAAAGCAAGTCGATGTGATGGGTGTATTGCAATGAAATCATAGTAGACCTAGTACCTTCTTGGTGTATTGCAATATTTGGATGGTTCCTGGCACCACAAAATTTTGGAGCCAGACACCAATCTAGTTCCATCTTCGAACTGGGGTGGCGCATGCGCACCCGTTTACGGACGAATTATATTTTTATCGAGATCCTAACCATTTAGACATAACTCTACGTGATGTGGTGCTGATACACACTAATGTGTGTTGGGAATTCGATCTCTCTGTCTCTCTGTGTCTCTGTCTGTCTGCCTCTGTCTCTGTCTCTCTTCTCTGTTCTCTCTCTCTCTCTCTCTCTCTCTCTCTCTCTCTCTCTCTCTCTCTCTCTCTCTCTCTCTCTCTCTCTCTCTCTCTCTCTCTCTCTCTCTCTCTCTCTCTCTCTCCCTCCCTTTCTATTGCAAAAAGTGGTATTGGCACCAGCTGTACGTCATGCAAATGACATATAGATCTCCAAATATCAAAGATGATCACACCCGTCATAACTTAACAGTAAAACATGGCTAGATTGACTCTGCATCAGGAATCTAAACCGAGCAGGTGATGATCCCACAGCACCCAAACAATTTCATCAGTAAGTATATGGGCAAAAATGTACCAAGAGGTTCATATAAATATTTTACCGATAAATAAGTTGCTATTACTGTTACCCTAGTGTCACACCTTCAGTTGCGCTACAGGACAACTGGGATATACCACCTGGGCGATGATGAAGTTGGGGTCCGATGAAGATATTGCAATGTCACCTGGTTTCGACCACATTCCAAGCCTTACAGACGATATGCCATGTAAGATTAAGTTCAATGGGCTAATAACCAGTTGGTCTCAATTTGTTTGTATCCAGTTTTTAACCACGTATCATTCAGTCAAGGTAAAATGTTCTTAAAATTCGTCAGCCATTTCAGACCAAGAAATATTTTATTTAGTTTATTTAAGTTAAAATCTCATGCTTCTCTCAAAACCGGACACAGTGGCTCAATACCACAGTAAAGCAGTGAAACACTGAAAGTGGAATCCTATGTTTGCCAACATTTATTAATAATAATACATGTATGGCTCTATCGCGGAGGATAACCACATTGTCGTCTGCGACAGCTTGAGTACTATAATTTAAGACCCCATTGGTATGATGATACCAGCCCAGGTTTAATCATGCTAGAACAGTAGACGTGAGGAGTCGGACCAAGAACGATTCAACCCGGCCTCCAGACAAGGATTGCCTTCTTCTGGAACCACACCTACACTAGACATGTTGATGAAAGCAGCAAAGAAAAGTTTTGTTTTTTTTTTCAATTGGGGATATTTTTAATCGCGCAATTGAAAAATGTATTTATATTTTTGAAAATGTACATAAACAAATGATATATTGAACTCATAAAGAGCACATTTTGAAATTCATCCAATTATTGAAAAGAAAGATATAAAACCTCAAAGTTCCGTAATCATTTTTTCTTCACTCAACAATGTAATGTGTATTGAAAACATTATTAAACATTTTATTAAATAAATTTTTTAAAATTATCATTGTTCGTCATTGTTAATTAACATTGTTAGAAACAGCCTTCTCTAAACTGTTTCTTCTCTTTGAAGACCTTTGTCCGCAGTCCGTACCAATGCTGTTTTATATAATTGGTGCGACCATTGAAAATATCGTGGTCAGATGATAACTTGGCGACTTGTTCTTTCCCAGGCAACCGATCCCTTGTACTTGTGTATCAACAATATACTCAAGGAAGTGTTCCTTGACTATTCTGGTATCTTCACCTAACAATTGTGTACATCTCCTCCTATTGCTTTACTTCAAAATGGGAGCAGATTCGGGCATAGTTTTGCGAGTTTTTTTTTAGCAGCTACAGACTTGCGGTCATTTTTGCTTGCTGACCCTTGTTGTGATTCTGATAGAACTTCGACCTCTGTTGACGGTTGACCAATATCGAGCCTCGATTCAGATTGATCTGCTTGCAATAATATGTGCGTAATTGCATTTTCTTCCATTAAATTTGTTCCCTCCTCCAGCATGTTGATGAATGATTGCTTGACAATCCGTTATAAATGGAAGTCAAGAATTGAACTACTCTGGTAACTTCTCTACCAGCCATTGGTACACGTTGCGATTGACATTCTCATGGTGCCACATCTGCCTGATAAATACAGTCCGCTTCTCCTCAGGAACTTCAGGACTTGTGAATATAGTTGATATCATGTGCCTGAATTTATCGGCAATTAACAGATGGCGTGCTTTCACATTTGTTACCTCTCTCAACACTGCCCTCAACCAATGATACCCACTGGCATGATCTAATGAGCTGTGGGTATTTGGAAATAAGTAACGATTGTCTGAGTGAATTCCACACTGTTTCCTTTCAATGAGAAGCTTTGTGGTGGGTTCAATGTATATTTAGGTGTAAGTACCGGAACAAGCTTAGAAGACCCTTTGTGTCATGAAAAAGTGCTCTCTGATGTGTCTATTTCTTCGATAAGATTTGGGTCTATCCACACTTCATTTGTTGCGTCCCTCCATTCTGCAAATAGTCAGTCTCACAGGCTATCCACTTCGAACAGCATTGAACATTGTTAATCGAGTACTAATAAGATTCCTCATCTGGACAAAAGATGAAAAGTACCAAAGTTTATATGATGAATCATCTAGACTAAGGCTCATCGTCTGGATGATAATTGTGAGAAGTGAAGGATGTCAACACCACCTACATTTCCATTCGTGGAATGTTTCATGAATTCAAGAATAAGATTAGGAAACGAACGCTTTTCAGACATTATTACATGCCTTTCCTTCTTATGATTTACTCCACAAACGTTTTCCAAGGAGAAGAACTGCAAGGACTTTTGTTTTACAAAGATCACCAGCTGAATCATACCTAAAACGACATAGAACCATATTAACATAATCATCTGGCAAATCTAAAGATTCAGCAGCTGCTGATTGTCTATCTAAATAAGCATGATAAGGATTCTTAGAAAAATCTTAATGGCAATTTCTTTTACTTTTATGTTTAAATATAGTTTTTCTATCATAAAATCCATGACAATTGACATCCGTTGCTTTCTCTCGCGTATCAAAGGCTGTCTATCTTTTGAAAGCTCTATGTTTATTTCATATATCCCACTAGTCTCAGCCTTTCTCATTGCTGCGAATGCCTTACTCTGCTCTTTCTGTAGCAGATAGAGTCTCAATAACTTTTCTTCTAGTTGTGCCTTCGAGTGATGTGGCGCTTTAGAGAGGTCTGCCATTCTTGATGGAACTTGCAGATCCTTCTCGGTTTCTGAAATGACAAAATCAGGAGAATCGTAATAATAGTACTAAAACAAAACAACACATTGCAACAGTACTGCATTGTACTTGGCATGAATTTTGTCCAGTTTGGCATGCCATCTAAACATCTCTAAGCACTCTTCAAAATTCTTTGTTATTTTCTTTATTTCATCTCTTGTTTTCCCAGCTATTTACCTTGTTGTACACGCATCCTGATCCTTCGGACATAAAACAAAACAACAAAATTTACAACTAATACTAGATCTGGGTAATGATACTGCAAAATAAGATCCTCATGAGTGTCAGTCCTTCCAAACGTGCCCATTCTCCCAAACATGTCTTGTTTGTATCTTAAACGTTAAAAACCAATGCTTTCAATTTGGATATGTTTGAGCGTTTGGACATGTTTAGGAGACCCTATATAAGACTCGTAATCGTATCTGTTTTCCCAATGCCACATTTTGAAGACTGTAATTAGACTCCAAGGTCAGTAACATGTTCAAAAGATATGCCGCAAAGTGCACTGTTAAAATCCCTTTAGTGAACTTTCATATTGATATTGATCCAAGGGTTCAAAAGGACCTAATACACTCCAGCACGGATTCCACGAACTACGTGAGACAATCAAAATAGCTCAAGGAATCTATGATTAAAGTAATACATGTATGAAATGAATACAAATACTTATATTAAAGTAAAGGAAAATTTGGGGCATTAAACTGTGTTAGTGCGATCTGTGTGGTTGTGAAACGTGATTTCCAAGAATCTGAGATGGAGTGTACCAGTGACGTAACAGGTGTCCATTTAATACTAATAACATTAGATGAATGTTAACATTTGGCTATTTCATATAGAAAAGGATACATTAGAGACACACGACTCCAATTCATTTGCTGTGTTGTCCTGCTCTGTGGTAGAATCTGGCATTTGGTCATACTATTTACTCGCAGCTGCCATTGTGATGTACAAAAACATTAAACAGTTGTAAAACAAATAATAGAAGCAAATTTAATCTAGCGTTTTGGTCTGAAATCCATTGATATGAACTAAAACTAAAACCTATCATATAAAGAAAATGAAAAACGCTATTTGTTGACTTACGGCGCTCAGAATAATATTTGGATTTTGAGCTGCTCAGTGCACAGAAGAAAAAAAGAAAGGAGGAGTAAGATAAAATGAATGGAAAATCTAAGTTTCCAATACTTTTAGAACAACAAAATTGTATAAAATACAAGTCCATGTAATCGGAATTCAAAGGGATAGAACAGCTAGTTGTTTTTTATAAACCTTTTTCATATATTTTAAATCAAGGATAAATAAATGCTTTTCAATATTAAAAAGATATTAAGATTAATTGAAATAGAAAAAGAAATTGTGATTGATCAAATGAGAAGTCAAATGTTGTCTCAACTTGGATACGGTTTTCAGATTCTTACTTTCGTTATAAGAAAATAAAATTATCAAAAATGTCCGAAAAAAACGGACGAAAATAATCATCATCAGCGAGATTCGACCGTGGAATGACAACAATGCCTGGCCAGGAGAACAGACAGTACGACGACACATGCCATCCATTTTGAATCCTGCTAGTGACGATTATTTTTCTCTCTTTTTTACTGGCAGTTAACTAACTTGTTGTCTTACAAGATAAGTGCCCACTCTCCCTTTTTTTCTTTCTTTACTTTATACTCATAGTAGTATTTGCTTGAATATCCTGATAATTTAAAAGAGGGAAGATCACTGACTCAGACTCAGATTCAAGGTCTGTTGCATTCAATTCATTCTCGGGACTGTAATCTTGGTCGTGATTCTGAAAATTGAATATAAACTAGTTTTATTGCTACATGTATATGGTACAACTGTTTCATCGTTCATTTGACAGCCTTATATATATATAGAGAGAGAGAGGGGGAGGGTACAGGGGGATCTGCACCCTGAATAGAATTCCTAGGATTGAATAGCTACATTAATACACAATAGAACACTTATACAGCGGAAGCTCTCTAATCGAGACCGCGGGGGATCGGGAAACCCGGCCAATCGGGAAGAAATTTCAGGGAACGGATTTTTAAAAATATTTTTACCTTTCTAAACAACAAAAGTTCCTGGCTTATCGGGACAATTTTTCGTGTGCTATCATCACCATTTCCCCCATATTTATTTATTTATTCCAACACGCATTTGTTTCCGTGTTAGCAAAACATCGATTCTTAATAATACATTAGTGCTACACGTGTTATACATTACATAATAATTATAAACATCAGAGATGTTTACTTTTACATTCATTTAAATTTAAATGCCTGAATCACCCCTGATCGTTATGCAAGGAACTGCTGTTTTCTTTACGGCTACTTAAAATAATTATTAATTCATTTGTCAGCCATTTTTCATGAGTCAGTGTCAGGGTGTGAAGATTTTTCTCAGGTGACTATGATTATAATATCATTCTTTGGCGTGAAATGTATTTCATCATGTTATTATCTTTCCTTTCTATTGCTTAACACCCAGTTACATTCTAAAAATTGCAAAGCAGCAGGTCTTTATTTTCTGTCAGGCTTAACTCCCTTAGCCTTTTGTTCAGCTAAGACCCGGCAGCAGGTGACTTGTTGAGGGCATAATCGCCTAATCCACTTCTCGGCCTTTTTGGCTAAAGTGGCCCATACACGATCAATTATATTGCGCAATAATATTATGCAAACCCACAATTGACAATACATTTTACCGTGTGTGGGTGATATTGAAGACTTGCACAATAGTATTAAGTGAATCCAAATCGATTTGATATTTTATTGCGCAAGTCTGAATGATTGAGCTTTTTCATTGGCCGTCTGTGGCGACCGTCAATTATATTGCACAATATTCATTTCGTTGATTTCTTTCGAAGCGACAACATGTATGAAAAAGCAGACGAGAGAACTTTTCAATTGGAATGCATAGACGTTTATAGAAGTTTACCAGCACTCTGGAATATAAAATCCGAGGACTATAGTAATCGCAGAAAGAAAGATGCTGCCTATGCAATTTTACTAGAAAAATATAAAGAAAATGAGAATTACAAGAACTATTCACGTGACGACGTGAAGAAAAGGATAAACAGTTTAAGGACTAATTACAGGAAAGAGTTGAAAAAGGTGTTGGACTCACAAAAATCGGGTGCAGGGACAGACCAGATTTATGAGCCGACACTATGGTATTTTGATGCTCTGTCATTTCTCTGCGACCAAGAAGTGCCTGCAAACTCAAAAAGCACTCTATGGAGCAACACAGCAACTGTTGTAGTCCACGGATCTCCCAATGAGGTAAGTCGTACTTTTCTACATGCTGGGCGCTTGTTTGTTTGTTGCTTAACGTCTCTTTCAACACTATATATTGTATAGGTCATTTCAGAGACGGTGACACTTCGACACAACTCACATATCTCAGCCAGTCACAGTATACTGACACCGGGCCAACCAGTCTTAGCACTGTTCCCATAATGCTGGGCATTAAGCGTACAGCTGCTAAATTACCCATTTTTACGTCATTGGTTTGACGCGGCCGGGGATCGAACCCCTGACCTACCGTTGAATACTTATACTTTGATGGATGGATTGCGCAAATCGACTGATCACGCCCAACACATACATACACCTTCTTCTTCTTTTTTTTTTTTCTTCTTCTTCTTCTTCTTCTTCTTCTTCCTCTTCTCTTCCTCCTCCTCTTCGTTCTCCCATCCCCTTTATGTTCTACCCTTTCCTCTTCTCCCTTTTCTAAATTTGTTAATTTAATGTTGTAGTCCCTTTTTTCTGTTTTTTGTTGTGTCCTGATGAAAGACTTTTGTCTGAAATCTTGACTGTTTCGTTTTGGACTTGTGTACATAGAGGTTTTTTTTGGTGTTTTTTTTTTCATAAACACTAAACTCTGTGGCCGACGGATTAGCGACTGGAATTTCACGCAGAAGTCCCAAGTTCGAATCCCATGGAGGCCATTGAGGTTAACCCTTGGGCGAGGTTATTTACACATATTGCCTACCTTGGCAGCGCTGTTATTACGGCCGCAGCTCGGTTTACGGTGAAAACCCAAAAGAAAATTTCCTTTTAAGGATGAAATCAGTTTATATATTATTTATATTATTTATATACATAAGAAGAAACAAATTGGTAAGCTGAGATTTTCTAAACAAAGAATTTTTAATGAATTGTGCCCCTCAATTGAAATCAATGAATAAAGTAACTGATAGGTGTCTACGGGTAACGATGCTATTACAATTGCCACTTGACAAACCCTTCAGTACAGAAGTATCGCCTGAATAGGTCCCGTGTCTCCTTTGCTGTATCTGAGGCGTTTCTCCTCTGTGTTCTTTGCAACCTGTGTACTTCAATTTGCGATTCTCGCCATGATCCATTCTGAACAGCTCCATTATCATCTTCCCAGTCCACAGATCCTTGCATGATGTATCTGTTGGACTTCCTCCTCAAAAAATTGTGTAGATAACAACAAGCTAACGTTACTGTTTGAGCCTTTTCTGGACAAAGCTGCATCTTTCTTTGAAACACACCGAACCTTGAAACAAGAATGCCAAATGCGTTTTCAACAACTCTGCGGGCTCTACTCAAACGGTAATTAAAAATAGATTTCTCATTATCGAGAAGATCCACTCCTGCGCCACCTCCGGGATACGGCTTCATGAAATTGTTCGTCAAAGGAAAGGCATCGTCTCTAAAAAAACATAAGGCATTGGTATCACGTCATCATCACAAAGTTTTTTTGGAGGAGGAATTGCGAGTTGTTGTTTGTCCAGCATGCGACCAAAAGTTGTGTGGGAAATCCCCCCTCCGTCCGAAATTCGTCCGTTCACACCAACATTAGCAAATATAAATTCATAATTTGAATCGACGACTGCCATTAACCCGATGCTGAAGAACGTTTTGAAATTATAGTAGTACGATCCACTTCCTGGGGGCTTCTTTATTTCAACATGTTTGCCATCTACCGCACCAAGAGCGTGTGGAAAATTCCAGTTTTTGCTGAATCCCTCAGAAACTTTTAGCTAGTCATCTTCGGATTGTGGCATCTGAAAATAAATTCAAAACAGTGAGTGGATCAAAAACACGTATATAATCATTCTTAAGGAAACAAAATTTACTCCAATTGCTTCACTCGGCTCAGATGAAAATGAGTAGCCGGCAATAAAGGCAGTAGTTGATCTTGTCAGAATGTTATTACTTTAACGCCCGTAATTATAGACATCTTGTACTGTATGCTCAACTGAGAGTTCAGTTGGTGTTGGTTTGTCATGGTCTCCTGGGAGAAAAATATATTTTTAGAGTGTTTTCGAGAGGGTAGAGAGGTTGAAAAAGCGCAATATAAATTAAACCTTTTTCTTTTCACTCTAACAATATTATATATTTATATTATTCATATGTCTACAGATTGATATGGAAGATTGGGTAACCATAACTGACTGTCAAACGAACAATGCTTCCGTGGAATCACAGCTCCCTGAGTTGCCAGTGGCACATACAGAAAATGTGAGCAAGGAGTCTCTCCCAACGCCTGCAAAGCGAATTAAACCCAAAAAATCGTTTAAGAACAATGACCGAGATGAACTGATAAAGCTTGCAACTCAAAGACTACGCCAGGGTCCTGAAGTCCCAGATGTAAATCTGAGCCAAGCACAAACATGGGCAGCTGAGATTTCGAAAATGGCTCCTGAACAGCAGCTTTTCGCTAAAAAAGCTATAAACGATATTATTTTCGAGGGACAGATGGGCACATTAAACAGGCATTCTGTGAAGATTAATGAGGATATGTGGGTTCAGTGTCGCCCAGTTACACCATGTTCTAGTTTTACTGATTGTTCATCTAGAATTCGATCTTCTTCAAACTGTGTCGTAGCAACGTTACCCCAACCAGGGGATTTCTCACACAATAATCCACAGGAACAAACACCAAGTGTTCTGGCCAATTACTTTTCAAACTTTAACCCTAATGATTAGAATTTAAGTAATACTACGCTAGACTTTTTGGAAAAAAAAACAAAAACAAAATATTTGCCTTTGTGATGATCGATTACAATGTGATATTATTTTTTCTAGTCATTTTGTTCCTTGTTGTCTTTCTAATTAAAATTTTTAGTTCACTGTTTCAATTGATCACTTGTTGATTTAATACTATTTTACCAATTAAATGCTAAACAGTACAAATTCACCAAGATGCCCAGGTTTGAGCCCAATCCCAGGCGACCAGTGTATTATCCTTGACTAAGGCATTTTCACCCATATCCCGTCCTTTCGGAGACGTACTTTAAAATTGAAGACCCCACTCCTGGTCATAATGGTGTTGTTTGTGTTCCCTGAAACTGTATAAGCAGCTAACAGGCTACATGTGGCGTCCTATGTATAACATGTCTCGTTGTCCGCATGTAAATCGATTTGAGCAGATATGAATAGATTTGACGCATAATTACTTACCTTTATGTAATCATGTAGGCAACTGATTATGGCTTCACATGTTTCAATCACAATAGTGCCAATGGTTTGTGGCGCAATAGCACTGACGAACTTAAGGTCATCGAATGTATTACCCGTGGCCAAGTAACGCAGAGTAATTGATAAACGTTCCATAGGAGATATTGGATCACGCATATTGGTAGTTTCCTTTGTTATTATAGCGCTGACAATTTGCAAAAGCTCGTTGTAGGAGCTGATATCCATTCGAAGAAAGTTTTTAAAATCCTGTGGCTCGTTCTGTCTTAGTTCCCTCAGCAGTTTTGTGTGTCCAAACTTTGAACGCTGCAGGAACCATTCTTTAGACCATTTTGAACGTTTACGTCTTGTTTTGTTTTCTGTAGCAATAACAATGGCTACAGCGATTACTGCGTCTATATCACTCATCTTGCCTCACTGAGTTCCGTTTGGCAAATGATTACGGTTTGCACAATTATATTGCACAATATAATTGATCGTGTATGGGCCGCTTGATATTGCGCAATAATATTGTGCAACCAGACTTGCGCGATATAATTGATCGTGTATGGGCCGCCTAAGACCAACGTGTCTTGTCCTTTCGGCTCGGATTCGGTCGGCGGTATTAGTTTTCCTAGTCGGGTGCCGACTGAACTCGCCCTCCTTTCATCCCCATCCCGAGAGGAGAAGGCGGGAGGCGACGGGCGAAACGGCTTGAAGCGAGGCAGGATCTAGCCACCGCCCGACGGGGAAGCCCTCCGACTTAAATCGATGATACGACGGCCGGAAGAGTTTCACATCGAGCGTTTTCGCCTCCCGTTCTATTGAGGATAACCAGCAAGCTTTCAACGACATGAAAGCGGCGCGTGGTTCAGTCTATCTAGGTGGCGTGGCTGTAGTCGAGGACAACAATTTCGACAACGGTGGAACAGCTCCAGATAACCTCGCTGATCTAGGAATATGGGATGAACAGGAATCTCACCGAGATCTGAAGTTCGGAGACAACCTGTCGCTGGCGGAACACAAGCATTTGCTTGATCTGACATGCCAATATAGAAGTATATTTTCAGATGTGCCTGGCTGTTTGTCAACTCACGGAGCACCGCATCGACTTAACCTCGGAGGTGCCGGTTCGCCAACGCCGCTATCCTGTGCCGTACGCAATGCGAGATGCGTTGAAGTCTGAAGTGCAAACCATGGAGGATCTTGACATCATAAGGAAAAGTTCGTCATCGTGTGCTTCGCCCTCAGTCGTAGTGGAGAAGAAGGGTGGAACGGATTGTATATGCGTTGATTATAGTTAACTTAACAAATTCACCGTATTCGATCCACATCCATTAGCCCATCCTTTCGACGTGTTTCAAAATTTAGTTGGTGACAACCATTTCTCCAAGATTGAGCTCAGTAAAGGTTACTGGCAGATCAAAGTGAGGGAACAGGATGTACCAAAGACTGCGTTCTTGACCATGGGAGAGCAGTATGAGTTTGTTCGGATGCCATTCAGCATGATGAACTCTAGAGCGACATTAAGCAGGACTGTGGAAAGACTGATGGACCACATGGATCATGTGACCGTCTATGTGGGTGATCTACTGGCGTATACAAAGATTTGGGAAGAGCATATGTGTACCCTGGAGGAGCTGTTCAGACGTCTGCAGGAAGCTGGACTGACAGTAAGACCAACCAAGTTTGTGGGATATTCACTCAAGAAAGGTGTCGTTGGACGTCATGAGGACACCCTCTCCAAGTGAGGTACGCTCAAGACCAACCACCAAGAAGCAAGTCAATGCATTTTTAGGATTGACTGGCTATTATCATAACTTTATACCTAACTTTGCTGCTGTTGCAGCGCCTTTGTCAGATTTTTTTACAAAGGGTGAACTTAATGTAATTGACTGGAATGATCCTCAAGAAAAATGTATTTATATTTGAAAGATTTAATTACATCCAAACCTGTTTTGTATTTACCAGATGTGAAGAAAGAGTTTGTCTTAAGTACGGATGCTTTTGATTGTGGTATTGGTGCTATTTTAATGCAGGAGGATAATGGTGTTTTACACCCGATTGCTTTTGCAAGTAAAATGTTGTCACCACATAAAGTAAGCTACTCCGCGATAGAACATAAATGTCTTGCAATTATTTGGGCAGTCAAGAGGTTGTAGTTATATTTGTATGGTAGACAGTCTGTATTGCAGACTGAACCCCAACCTCTTGAGTATATCCATGCTACTAAGTTCACATCCCTTAGAATCATGAAATGAGCTTTGTTTTTGAAGAGTTGTAACTTTAACTTTAAGATTCAGCATCTTAAAAGAAAGGATAATGTAGATCCCGATTTCTTTAGTCGCTGGATGAATCGTTTACTAATTATATTGAAGGATGACATTGGTGAGAGATTAAACTGAAGCTTACATTGTTATTGCTCATTTCAAGCAGCAGGGAATGTTTTATACTATATATATAACAATATTGTGTAAGATTTCATTATGGGACAATGAGTTCGAGGCATTTGCTTGTGTTTATTATTGGACACTGAGATTTTAAACTTTTGATAAGATTTCATAGTTTGAAATATTCTATACTGATGTATAATATAGTGACAAGGTTGTGAGTTATATGTATGTACTGTGTGTGCATGTGCTGATTACTTAAAATACAAAGCATTTTATTGTATGCCATGTTTTATGATTTTAAAACCTCTCTTTATATATTTCTTTCTTTATCAGTTTCCATTCTAAATTTCGGATGGCGAGACGATCTTTCTACAGGATGCCCTGTCCTGGCATTTTCTGTTTCCTTAAAAAAAGAGTTAAATTGCTATGCTTCAATGCCTCTTTTATATCTTCTTCCCACTTTCTCTGAGGTCTGCGTTTTGGTCTTGTACCTTGGGTTTTAGCACTGTATACTGATTTAGCTATTTTATTGTCATTTATTCTGTTTACATGCCCAAACCATCTCAATTGGTTTGTTTCTATCTTTGTTTTTATGCTATCTGCTTTGGTTTGATCTCTTATTGTTGTGTTTCTGATTTTGTCTCTTTTAGTTTTCCCTACTACTCTTCTTAGATATTTCATTTCAGTTGCCTGTACTCTACTGTATTCTCTACTTTACCTTTGCGACTGAACATGTGATAAACAAAAGAGGACTCAGGGAACAACACTGTCTTACACCTATATCTACATCAAATTTTGCAGATACATTTCCAGCTACTCTCTCTGCACACGTTGCCTTTAAATGGCTTTCATTAAATTTTGCTTTACGGTGTGTTCTTTTAAGGAAAATGCCATAGTTCGTCCCTCTTTATAGTGTCCAATGCTTTTTCTAAGATTGTGTGTTTTAGCTTCCCTAGTTACTAGCATTGTTTTGTCTTTATTTGCACTTACTCTCATTTCTCTTTTATTTAGTTCATTATTCATAATGTTGATGTTCGACTGAAGGTCATTTTCTGATTTTCCAAAACATAACTAAATAATCGGCAAATGAAAGCATTGATACATTTACTGATTTGAGTTTCCACATACCTCTATTCGTTTTCTTTATTTTTGAGGATGCCTTTGCAGGTGTAGGTAAATGTTTCTCTCAAGGATTTTAAAAAATTACTTGTCTTATTGTAAATATGTGGTCTTGCACATTTCTTCCTGGTCTCAATTCACTTTGATGCTCTTCAATCTGATCATCTACTCTTTTCCTTAGTCTCATTTCCAGAATCCTGGCATATACTTTTCATGGAATGCTAAGTAGTGATAGCTCTCTATAGTTTGAGCATTCCATAGTTGATCCTTTCTTATGTATTCGTACTACCGTTCCCTTTTGCAGTCGTATGGCACCTGTTTGGACTTCCATGCTTGTTGGCACATTGCATGTAATACTTTGTCTGCCTCTCTCCCTTGGTGTTTGATCATTTCTGGATAAACTTGATCTGCGTCTGGGGCTTTTCCTAATTTTATTTTTCTAATAACTGTTTGGATTTCTTCCATTGATATATCTACATCGTCAGTTGTCTCCTCCGGATTACTTGATGCTCTTACTAATTGATCTCTACTCCTTGTTTCATACGTTCTTGGGCGGATTATGTAAATGTTGAAAATCATTTATCCCTGTTCCCATGATTTTTCTGTCTTCTTTAATTATTTCTCCGTTGGCATTCTTAATTTGTCGTTTTGGGCATGCTTTGGTTTTTCTCATGCTTTTCATTGCCCCCAGAAGAGCTTTTGATTTCTTTGATAGTTTTCTTGAAGTCTTTGTCCAAACTCTTCCCATTGTTCGTGTTTTGCTTTCCTAACTTCCTCTTTGACGATAGTTTTTTTTAAATTTCACGTAATCTCTTCTATCCTCTGGTCTCTTTGTTTTCACGTATTTCTTCCAACCATCCTTCTTTTCTTTTATCTTAGTCTTGAAATTTCATTCCACCATGCTGTTCTTTTCCTATTTGTTTTGATTTGTTACCTACCACAGACCTCTTCAGTACAACTGAGAAGTGTTTCTTTATACATCTCCCACTTGTATATTTGTGGCTATCTTTATGAGGAAAAAAGATCTTGGCTATTTTCATGTTATTTTTTAGGCAAAAATCTATTTGTTGGTATCCATTTGGAGAAGTGGTTGTCTCTCCTTCTTTACCTATTACTCCTCCTGACGTTTTTACATTGTTGCCTACTCTAGCGTTTAAATCTTCTAAAAGCATTAGTTCCTGTTTGGGTTTAAGATTCTCTGCAGCTATTTGTAAATCGTTTTCGAAGATATCTTTTTCTTCTTTAGTTATGTCTTCGTTTGGTCCATAAGCAATTAATGATTTAATTTCTAGTCCTTTTGGTTTAATAATTGCCTCTAATAGCCGTGGGTTTATACATTTCCAACGTCTGCTATTCCTTGGGCTTTTTCTTTGTTTCTGTAATGGACAAAATATCTACTTTGAATTTTCCATTTCTCTTTTTCATTTAAAGCCTTAACATTCCATCTTAAAAAAATCGTTCGTTTTCGAAAGATCAAGATTGATTTTTTCTTTGAATCTGTTTGGTTTAAGATAAGCAGTGGATTAGCCCACTGTACCCTAGGTAGACGGTGGGGCTGTCACCTTGAGACCCCTACCCGGCTTTGTTATTTTCTGTCAGGGTTAACTCCCTTAGCCTTTATTCCTTTCAGACAAGCCTGCAAGACAGCAGTTTGTCATTTTCTGTCAGGGTTAACTCCCTCAGCCTTTGGTCACTCAAGACCGGCATGCAAGGAAGCAGATTGTTTTCTTTCAGGGTTAATTCCCTTAGCCTTTGGTCAGCCAAGACCTGCTTGCAGTGCAGTAGGAGACTCGTGGAGGGCGGGATCATCTACTCCCCGTACAAGGGCCTACCTGTTCACTGACAGGATACGTGTTCACATACCTTGTTATTGCTATTTGAGATGTCATGTATTGGGGTCATATGTCCAATGTAAGAAAAGTGCTTGAATGCAAACGAATGCTGCTGTTTATGTAATGGTATGTTCTATCAGGATGTCTGTAACGGTTTGTTGGTAAATAACAGTTTTAAGGAGGGAGTGATGTGACAGAGTTACCTGTTTCTCTGAAAGATATTTCCCGAAGTAAATGAAAATACACGACGTAATTGACCTTAGCGTATGAACACCTCTAGAGATTGCGACGTAACAGATTTGGTGCGTCCTAGTATTTGATTTCTTTATGTCTAGAAAAAGGACGCGCGTCTACAATTGTGTAGAAGGATATCGAATCTTCTTGTATTATCAAGAACGTTCTGGAAATTTCCGTTTCTGGAGGAGGCTTTGTTTTTAAGTATCAAAAAGCAGTTTATCTACGATTGAGGAGTGCGAGAAATGGATTCGAAAAGTGCGAAAGAAGTACATAGCTGAGGAAGAATAGTCATTGTAACCTAGTTCTGCTGTTGTTATTTTGTATTAATTTTCAAACAAATTGTTACATCTGAGGCATGAAACAGAAATATCTGAATACCATAGCTATTATATGTTTTTTTTATATTCCAGACCGACAACGTTTTAAACTGTATCATATCATCGGTAAGATGTCATTCGATTCAATCTATTATCATGCAAAGAAATATGATATGCACTTCTGTTAAGCCCCCGTCAGCAAAGAAAATAAATGGCCCGAAAGGAAATAGAAATAAATAAAAAGAATATAATTAATACATTTTGGCCTTTCAACAAGATACATTGATGTCGTATGACATCAATTAGTGATTCCACCCTCAAACATGAATTATGCAGGCCGATATCAATTTTCAACGAAATCAGGGCAAGTATGACAAAATAAGCCAATACAAAATGTTAATTATTCCTTATTTTATGCTTCTTAATGTTCAGGTAGAAGCCATTATGAATGCATGTGTGTGTTAGTGTGAATGTCTGTGTGTATGTGTGTTTGCATTGAAGTGTTTCTTTGTATCTGTGTGTATAATACGTGTAGCCTAGTGTTCGGTACACTCTCTGTGGCACATACTACTTTGGATCTTTCGTAACATTTATCAGAAGATAATGAACAGTAATAGTTGTAATGATACTCATAAAGGTCAGGGCATTTACTATTTAAGTAGGAAATGATGCCGTACACAGAGTCATCACATGAAGCAGTGTCAACTGTTCAGATCTGTGTGTCTCTAAAAACCAGGTATGTGCAAATTATGTAGAATTGTATTTCTCTTATGTAGATATTTCTTACATGATTCCCAAAACAACATGGACTTAAAGTTTTCATGCCTATTGAAGATTTAGCATTGTGTTTATTAACGGACTATTGTATTATTTTTATCTTTCTTTTCAATTGAAAGAATATGGAGATAGAAGTTAATCAATAATCAAGTAGAATACTAATAGACATGAAGTGATGCCATGTCTTTTGTGTTTTTGCCCGTGCGTGAAGACGTATGTAATTACCATGCTGAACAATTATACTATGTTACCAGTCATACCTGCAGCTTGCATCACTGAAAACACGCCTATGACACAGTTTCGGTTTAAAAAAATGGTCGACATCACCTTGGATTTATCAATGAGTTGGCGAAGTCATTTGGCAAAGATCGTCCGTATGCCTGGTTTCAGTGTAGCAATGGTACACCACGTCGGTACCATTGTTTTTGAGAAACATATCACACCCTTCGTTATATCGGAGAAGTTCGACTCTGCGTGAATTCGAGATTAAGTGCTCGTGAAGGGCATCCTACTCAAACTTTCCTATAACCTTAAAATGGAGGGATTCGGAGAATTATGCAATTCACCACATTTCTGGGAGTTTCTTATTGTTTAATACATCAGTCAGCACTTAACTGTTCCCTACTACCTCTCTCTTTAAACTTTGCTTTCAGTCCAGCCTAAACATTTACCTAACGAATTGTCTGAAGATTCCACTCAAACTGGACCTGAATATAAAATCTGATTGAGTATCAAATTAAATGTGTTGTTTTTACAAGTGAGTATCCCGAGAAAGAATGAAATGATACCCTGTTTTAAACATGAAATGGTCTTAAACTACTTTATATTAGATTGATTTAATTTACGATACATATTTAGTTAAAATGATTTCAATAAAATTTCGTAAAGCAGCATTTTGAAATAACCAAATATATTGATATTACAGAACCATGAACTTCACTGGAGCGCCAATACGCATTCTGGTCTGTGCTTTGCTTGCAGTCTACGCTTGTTCGGCGAAGAATGTGACAATTGATGCGGCTTTCGAATTTGATCCAACAAATATTTATTTATTTAGCGGGAAGGAAATGCTGCATGTTAGCGACTTTGGAAAACATACCATGGTAATGAGCAGAAGTAGTTTTCCAATTCCGGATGACATGAATGTTCAGGCAGCAATTCGAGCCAAAAAAGGTAGAAATGTGATCTTCTATGGTGATGAATATGGCCTCTTTGTAAACTTCGCCTCTGGTATGGCCCCTAGAAAACTGAAATACGGCAAGAAAAGGAAATTCCTCCAAAACGGAGGCCCTGATGCAGTTAATAGGATAGGTGACAAAACATACGTCTTCAAGGGTTGTCAGATGGCTATCAGATACCAATGGCATACATGGGGAGAGCCGGAGGACGTCCGTGATTACGATTTGCCCTGTAATATAGACGCAGCGTGGAATGCTCTAAATACATCGTACTTTTTGAGAGGAGACCAATTGTGGACATGGGGTTCCGACAACATAGTCAAAGGACCAATGCCTCTAAGTGAAACATATAGTACTGGTTCTTGGCAACTGAACCCATATGAGAATTAAATTATGGAGTCAATGTAAACTCACCTTTCCATACTTTCGAAAGGTTTCAAATATTTTTTCTTCTACAGATAGATTCTAAAAAAAAAATAATTTTTTATTAAGCCCCTGGATTTCAAACAGCTACTATTCAATTTCAGAAAAAAAACTGTGAGATCTGTAAGCCGCAGGCAATTTAAATTGGAATATAATACAAATCAATGCTAGTAAACATGTCACTTTATTTCTTTTCTTTTGTTCGATTTTCATAAGCGATTTCTTGTTTTGCCCAGTGTCTTGTATTTTGTCTTATGTGTTGATGATTGACATTGGTAATCTAACATTTCCATCTAGGAATGTACCAAATCATGTTGAGCTTGCTTGGTTAAAAACAGAGGGCAGGCTTCATATTTTTCACCAAATGGAAATATATACTAATCAATATCATTTCCATTTCCTGTGATGTGTATGATATCTGCCCATTGTAGTAAACTACAGTGTTGTTCTCATGGTTCTCAAACGTGCTGAATCAAGATCCCAACTCCTTTCTTTCCCTAAGTTATATTCATTGCGAGCTAGCGTTTTTCAATTTTTGTATTTCTTTTATTCAGTGTTTATGCATATTTCAAATCAAATTAAACATTCATGGACAGATACACATTTAAACATACATACGTATATTGCACATTGCACTTGAAGGTGGTTTTGTTTGGAGCGGAGGGGGGGGCTGCGGCGGCTTCTATTTTGTTGTTTTTATTTCATATTGATTTTAAAAGTCATAACAGAAAATAGGTTTCCAACACTACGTTCCCAAAAGGTTGGTCAACTCTTGGTGAATCGCACTTAAATCTGCACACACTTACGACATCAACGACTCCGGCAAACACATGGTGATTTGTTTATACATTACTATTAGCTGAGTCCCCTTCGATGTTATTATTTTCGATGGAGTTTTCATTTTGGATACAGTAGGATTCTCAATTAGTCAACTTTGACACGGTAAATCTTCAAACAACAGCAAAAGAAACCATACTCAAACAAGAACTTATTTCATGATATCTCCAAGCAACACAGCAGAAACATTTTGATTAGGGAATACTCTGAAGTCCATATTTGGGACGAAACAGAATGTGTGAATACAAGGCAGCCTGGGATTACTGGGAAGACCACTACCAACTGAATGCTACCCGAATGACAAGATATTCAGCTTGCGAGACCGATACTAAGAGTAATCTCTTCCTATAAAAATATATCTGACAAATACTTCTGAGATTATGTTACTACCCATCCTACTCGTTTTGTCCAGAGATAATTGGCTTCGTTCTCTAGCTGTGGATATTACAAGAATCTTTAAGTGGCTATTAGGTTTCTTTCAAAAAGGTTGTAGGTATTGTGTAGTTGTTTTGTTGGGGTATTTCTCTCTCAGAAATACTGTACACTGTTATGTGTGATGTGTGGCGCCTAGAAGGCCACTTGATTTTGAGCTGCACAAATTCTTGGGGTTTTTCATTTCCCTACGTTATTCAGATGATCAATTTTCCCTTCTCATTTGTAGTCTCCCGATCAAGATTTTTACTTCGTTTGGATATCCTGCCATTTTATTTTATAAGCCATTTTACTGAAAATATTAAATATGCTTCTCAGTTTCATAATTATTTCAGGATGGGCATTTTGCCACTGATCTCAGCTTTCTTAAGTATTACCTTTTACGTCAGTATTGTCAATCCTGTAACACGTGCTCCATTTCTTTACCCTCTGATCGTTACCTTTTTCACATAGTCAGAATAATTAACTGGTCAATCAATCTGAGGTACAAGAGGTCGTAAGGGTATTTCTAACTACGTGTTTGGTAGAAATTCCATTGTTGCCAGGGTGGTGGCCTGAATGGCCTGCTATTTTCGATTTCAAACCACTGAGTGTTCTTTTACATGCGCAAAAGGCATTACGCCACCGGCCTTGTGAGTAGATGTCTTATTTCTAACAATAACAATGTGTCAAATACTGCATGACAAGCATGTCAACAACGTAATTTTAGATGTTACTGCTGCCATCTAAAGCATAACAATACCATCATAAAGTTCACTATCGCCTTCCTTCCCCCCGCCCCCTACTACAAATTCA
>JAXRKP010000874.1:197038-203701 GCA_037039925.1 Doris montereyensis
GGTTTAGATGTGAAGTGTTGTGAAAACAGATGTCATAAAGACTAGTTTTTTGTTTTATTCCTCTATTAAGGTTAAGGGAGTAATGACTGTGATGGACTAGAGTCCTTTACAGGGGGAGATGTATCATCACCTGTTCCATTTTCCTCACTATAGAAATCAGGATAGACTCCTGCTCTGTGGGTCATAACGTCCATGAAGGATCTTGACAATCAATGCTGAGTGCTGCTCTGTTTGTTCATGACTTGTATTGCCTGTTTGTCTTCATCCTGCTACCAATAAGCATAGAAATGTCTTATCTGATCTTACTTTACCTTGTCTTACTTTAGCTTTTATATCTTATATTATTTTATTTTATCTTATCTTATCTTATCTTACCTTACCTTACCTTACCTTACCTTACCGTATCTTCTTATTTTATTTTATCTTACCATATCCATATCTTATCTTATCATATTTTCTTTTTTCCTTTATCAGACAATTGACGTGAAAAGATGCCAAACATCAGATTTGGAGTTCTCAGCTGACTTTTCCTTGCAGTGTCAGGCTGACACGGATCTGACGGCGGTGGTGGGTTACTTTGATACCAGCTTTGAGGCGCATTGCACCAATAAGGTGAGGAAGATGTGGAAGCCGTTTTTATTCAGGATTTTGCTTTTTGGTAGTTTCTTTTATTTAACTTGTTGTTGTTGTCTTAGATTTCCACTTTTTAATGTTTTCGTTTTAGTTGATTTTTTTACTTCATCAATCTAAGTGCATCATCTATATATTATAATTGATGTGTTATTGGATCATGTAACGCTATTTTTCAAGTTGAAAACGTCGGCAGCCGTGGAAGTTTATTAACAAAACAACTTGAACAGACAGGACACAAATGTTGGAATTTTTATGAAATAGTGCAATCATATTTTGCCCATCTCGGAAGTAGACAAGATTTTACACAGGGCAGAACTGATGTGGCCATTTAGTCCTGCTGTTCTGTCTTTATTCGTTCATTCTCAAATTGTCTTCTGAACAACTGGGCTTTCAATTTGTCTGACAACGTCAGACCTGCCATTCTTTACCATTCAATCGTAATATCGTTTGAGAATTGTGTCTCATTTACAATTTTACGTTTAGTTACAAAGTGATGAATTCTTGTTGAGATCTAGTTATAGTTATGTTAGGAAGGTGGATACAGATGCGTTTGCATTGGTGCTGTTATTTTATTTGAATTATGAGTTTAAATATACTGCAGGAGGCAAACCCTCATGCATAGATATGCTCACAATTTTAAAATGTTTTGTGAGTTTTTTTTTAATTTGGCCCTTACATCCCTGTTATTTCTTTCTTTCTTTCTTTATCAGCTCCTATTATACCATCCGGTGTATGGGTTTAGATGCCCATAATGATCTTTCTCTAGGCTGCTCTGTCCTGACATTTTCTGTTTTCTTCCAAAACAGTTAAATTTCTTTTGCATTAATGCCCTTTGTATATCTTCTTCCCACGTTCTCCAAGGTCTGCCTTTTGGTCTTTTACCTTGAGTTTTAGCACTGTGTACTGATTTAGCTACTTTAGTGTCATTCATTCTGTTAACATGCCCAAACCATCTCAGTTGATTCATTTCTATCTTAGTTTTTATGTTTTTTGCTTTGGTTTGATCTCTTATTGTTGTGTTTCTGTTATTTCTAAGTTGTCTTATTTGCACAGAGACTTTGAAAATAGCTATTTGCTACTACTTTCTTCGCCGCTTCTGTTAACTGTAGTTATCCATTTGGCCCTTTTAGTGTGTTGGGATCATTACTTTGAGATGAGGTGGCTCAATGGTAATCATACTTATCCTGTTTGTATACATGTGGTTATTTCAATATTTGCATGTGTTTGTGAGATGTTTTTCCTGTGTGTTAGTGTATGTGAGCAGTTGGCAGGTACTTCTGGTAGTTACTGGATTTTTTTCCATTCATCCTTTTATGTGTCTTTTATCTTACGTTTTCAACTCGATTCACTCTGAAATTCCCACGCATGGTGAACAGTGTGAATTTCAATGTATAAATGAATCAATGTATCAGTCAATCAACCAGTTGTTTATGTACACATACATGTATGTTTAACACTTGAGTCTAAAAGTTCCTTTCATGTGCTCTTGGGCGGCAGATGGACATTTCTGGTTGGTGTTAATCCTTCACATCTTTTCTTCATGTTTCAAGCTTAGACCATCTATTATGTAACTGTAGTTGGGCTAAATTTTGATGGGGGAAAAAGTATTAAATTTACTTTTACTCTATCTCAATTTCTACAGTATATAATTCTCTCTTGTGATTTGGTTTGACAATGGTGTCTATTGGCATTTTAAACAAATATTATTTGTTTGCCAGTTTCAGGAAGTAGATGAGTGCTAGTGATATGTCTTACCTGTTTTCCTTCCATTTTTTGCATTTATTTATTTGTCTGTTACCTTGCTGTATCCCTTAGTTCAGCCAGAGATGACCGCATATGGTTGACTCTGTATCATCTAATGAATCGAACCATGGCCTTTTATTTAGGTGACATTCAGCACAGGTCCTCAAGCTACACCCACCCACTGGGAGCAAGCCCTGATGATGCTACCCAAACCTGTGCCCGTGAAAAAAGGTAAGAATGTGTAGGATTATGAAAGTTAAACACCTATAGAAATTGTTTTATGATAGTACAGTTGTCTCCACCTGAAAGGCTGTTTCTTAAGAGTCTTCCTTAGAGGCTACTTTTTGTGTGTAAGAGATTTTCTCCTGTCTTACTTTAATTATCAAGTGTGAGAAACTGCTAGGAAAATCTTCAGCTCGGCCAACAGGCTGGTTTTTTTATTTCATTGGAAGGCAAAGGGGTAAGCTAAACTCAATGCAATAAAAAGGAACCTCATATTCAGATTGTCAATGCTGCATCTCTCTCAGGGTGTCCAGGTAAGTCGGAAAATCGGATTTTGATCTCTCTTTTTTTTTAAGAGGTTGGAATTTCGACGGAGAAACGCCCGACAGGTTAGGTGTCTAGCCACGAGGTCGGAGTTTTAAGAAAAGAGAATGGGGAATATTCAAAATACATTTTAGTTATTTAAAATTTATTGTGCCAAATCTAAGCGGTGAATGAAACTTGTTTAAACTGATTTCATGGCTTTGAAAGCTATAGTTTGCATTGTACCAAACGTTTTTTATAAACACCGCGATGAAATAAATTTTATGGGTTTGTCCAAGGCCTAGATTAGACTAACACTAACATATTTTTTGTCAGTGTTATATAACATCATTCCAAAATTTATCATAAACAAGTCTTTTCTTTTCATTGGGGATCAATTTTAGTTCTTGTGTATGTGGTGAAAGAAGTATCATTTCCAGCAAATTTAACCAACGTGAATTTCTAAAAGAGAGAGAGGGAGAGAGAAATTTGATTGATTCATTTAAATTTCCCATGTCCACCGCATGCAGCGATCTCAAAGTAAGTTTAAGGGGAAGCAGCACAATGGAAAAGAAGTGAAAATTGGAAAGGAAAGAAGCAGGACCTAGTCATCAGTAGCACCCATCAACCACCCACACAGAGAGAGAGAGAGAGAGAGAGAGACAGACAGATTTTGGATGGACAGAGAGAGAGAGAGAGGAGCGAGAGAGAGAGAGAGAGAGAGAGAGAGAGAGAGAGAGAGAGAGAGAGAGAGAGAGAGAGAGAGAGAGAGAGAGAGAGAGAGAGAGAGAGAGAGAGAGAGAGAGAGAGAGAGAGAGAGAGAGAGAGAGAGAGAGAGAGAGAGAGAGAGAGAGAGAGAGAGAGAGAGAGAGAGAGAGAGAGAGAGAGAGAGAGAGAGAGGGAGAGAGAGAGAGAGAGAGAGAGAGATACAGACTTTGCGTGTCGGCCTACTAATAGTAATACTATATTGTTGAGCTTTGGGTAGTAATTAACTCCACATAAAAGTGTTACTGGATATAGATAAAAGTCTCACACAAGCATGCAACTCATGAGAAACAGCTGTTACAAGTTCAATATCTGTAATATAATACATATTATAGACATTCATCAATTATCCATATGAGGAAAGATGATAATTAAGAGAAATAATTTAAACAACAACGAATCAATCTTACACAGGCCTACCTTACCATTAGACGAAATGAAAGTAATACAAAATAAAATAACTAAATGTTTACAAATGAACTTGTTCTTGGTGTTCGCTGGTCGCTCTTGGTTGACACCTCACCAGTCTGCTGAACACACGATTTCAATGCAGATGACTACAATATCAGTAGATCACCCAACACACTCACCACAGTAGGTAGACGTACATGTTGCAACACACAGCAGTGGTGAAGTCTTCAAAACTACACACATGGGTGATCAACAGGTATGGGCTTACCTTACCGCTGCAGAGGTTCAAACCCTCAATTACAATCAAGTTAATTACAATGAAATATTTAACTTTAACCACAACTTACAATTTATGGTCTCACATTAGACCTTGACGATTACACAGTTACAGCATTTATCAGTCGTCTTCAAATCGCATGCATAATAATAAAATAGTATGTGCAATACTATAATAACGCATAGAGTATGTTAAATGAGAAGTTATCTCCGTATAATACAAATGTATAATAAAGTTTATGTGAGCAAACAGAACGTCCAAAACTATCGTATCCCAAAAAAAACCCAACTTTTCAGGAGAAGCAAAACACTGAATTATTCTTTGCCTATTTAGTAAAAGGTGGTGAAATTCCACATAGTAAAGTTCCTTCAAGGCCCTTCAGGCCTATAGAGTCGGAGCTTGTCCCGGTTTCTCTAGTGTGAAGCGAAACCGGTGACAATAATCACCTCCTGGCCAGGACACTAGGCTGCCGCAGGTGTTTACTTCAAGCTAGTACCTGTACCCATTTTCACCTGGGTAGAGTGGGGGAAATGCGTGTTAAGTGTCTTTCCCAAGGGACACAACGTCGGACCTGGCTTTGCTAGGATTCGAACTCGGGACCTCATGATTCCCAGTCTGGCAGCCTAACTGCTCGGCCACTGACGCCACGGAATTCACTTCAGATATGTAAAAATACATGTAACAAACTATGATAACAGTTTTAATGCTCTGTCTTGAACGGTTTAGTAGCTATTCGAGTTACGATAGTTTTGCATTAACATTTTGGAAGCAAAACCATCTTAACTCGAGATACGATACTTTAGAATCCGTTTGATTACATTTAAAATATCGTGACTCTGAGTTAAGGCAGTTTTGCTGCCATCTGCCCAAACCCATAGACAATTTTTGGACGGCATACGATGGGCATTTATGAGTCGCACATTAAAAATCTTAGCCATTTCTTATAATTTTGAAAACATAGAATATATTTGAAGTGCTGTTCGCTTTGCGCTTCTTTCACAAGCATATAAAGGGTCATTCTTCCGTTTTATAGTCCTTTTTCTCACCCTGAAGCCTGGTTATAGCCAGAGAATCAGGATTTGAACCTTATTCACCCTGTGTTTAAGCTAGCAGGACAGCTACAACGCCCTTTAAAACACAAACAATGATAAACACAATACACGATGTCCAACACAATTAAATCCAGACATAAATAATAGTAATACAATCTAGATCTAGCTAGATCTGGATCTACATGTAATAGTAATACAATCTAGATCTAGATACATTTTTTTTATAGATATCTAGATCCAGGCCTAGTGGACGAAACATTTGCTTTGGGTATATCCGGACCCCCCCTCCCCTGTGTGGATAGCAGGGTCCCTCAACTTCTTTTTTCTTCTTCTTCTTCTTCTTCTTCTTCTGTGTTCTTCTTCTTCTTCCTTCTTCTTCTTCTTCTTCTTCTCTTCTTCTTCTTCTTCTTCTTCTTCTTCTTCTTCTTCTTCTTCTTCTTCTTCTTCTTCTTCTTCTTCTTCTTCTTCTTCTTCTTCTTCTTCTTCTTCTTCTTCTTCTTCTTCTTCTTCTTCTTCTTTCTTCTTCTTCTTCTTCTTCTTCTTCTTCTTCTTCTTCTTCTTCTTCTTCTTCTTCTTCTTCTTCTTCTTCTTCTTCTTCTTCTTCTTCTTCTTCTTCTTCTTCTTCTTCTTCTTCTTCTTCTTCTTCTTCTTCTTCTTCTTCTTCTTCTTCTTCTTCTTCTTCTTCTTCTCCTTCTTCTTCTTCTTCTTCTTCTTATTATTATTCTTCTTCTTATTATTATTATTATTATTATTATTATTATTATTCTTTTTTCTTCTTCTTCTTCGTGTCCAGGAAAACCCCGATTTTTGAGGACCAATACACAGTCACGTCTTTTACTGTCCTAATAAGTATTTACTAGTACTAGTAGTCTCCTAAATGTGTCAGTGTTAGTGTTAGTAGAATCGATGCTTATTATTGACATAGAGACTTCCAGATACGGACGGCGAGTGGGGGAAAAAAACGAATGCAGATGGGAGTCGACTTTGGATTTCGGAAATGTTAGTTTTCTGGTGTGGTCTGCTAAGGCTCTTGTATGTCTCTGACGGTGGTTTATTCTATGGTGCAGAGAAATGTTTATGATGTTGGTGGTTATTTTGAACATAGCTGTGGCATTTGCTCTTCTTCGTCTCACAGCTAGCGGTTCGCGGTCGAGTTTCTCCACAAGGTGTGATGAGTTAGTGTGTCGTGAGTGGTCGGCAGATAAATCAGATATGCGGTTCACTTTTATCTCCCGAACCTCTTCCAGCTCTGTTATT
>JAXRKP010000875.1:0-5000 GCA_037039925.1 Doris montereyensis
GATCCTGAATGGCTAAGAGAAGTAAGTTTGATTTGATTTGATTTTACCCACATCCATTACTAAGGTGATCTCTTGAGAGAAAACTTGACTACAATTACTGTGTGAAGACTGTTTATTTACGGGGGATCAGGGAAGCTCTTCTTACAATCTCAACATCTGGACTCGTAAGCAGACTGCCATCTTTTCCTGTGAGATAGACAACAAAACTCATGTCCATGCATTGTCAGGCAGGCCCCACAACAAAACTCATGTGCATGCATTGTCAGGCAGGCCCACAACAAAACTCATGTGCATGCATTGTCAGGCAGGCCCCACAACAAAACTCATGTGCATGCATTGTCAGGCAGGCCCCACAACAAAACTCATGTCCATGCATTGTCCCAGGCAGGCCCCACAACAAAACTCATGTGCATGCATTGTCAGGCAGGCCCCACAACAAAACTCATGTGCATGCATTGTCCAGGCAGGAGCCCCACAACAAAACTCATGTGCATGCATTGCCAGGTAGGTCCAATTTCTCATGCACATTGCCAGGCAGGTCAATTTCTCATTTCTCATGCATTGCCAGGCAGGTCCAATTTCTCATTTCCCATGCATTGCCAGGCAGGTCCCGATTTCTCATTTCCCATGCATTGCCAGAGCAGGTCCGATTTCTCATTTCCCATGCATTGCCAGGCAGGTCCAATTTCTCATTTCTCATGCATTGCCAGGCAGTCTGATTTCTCATGCAGTGATCAGCCAGTGTGAGCGACTCCTATTTCTACTCTGTTTTGTCTTCAGCTTTTCCACCCATTCCTGTCCTATAAGTAAACTTCTTCGATTCTTTTTTGGTTTGGCTCTTTGCCCTCGTTTTGAGTACCACCAAAGACCATATACACTACCAAGACAGGAAACTCAACTACGCCCTGTCCTGCGACAGTCCATAAGAGAGTGTAATCGCCATGAGCTTACAGTGAAAATGACATATGCATGTATCGTCGCAAGGCAGAAAGTAGAAGATGTCTACGCTTAAGTTAGAGTTGTAGCGAGCACGTAGTAATTGTCGTGTAAATTTATAGTGATTGCTATCGTTTTCAGAATTATTGAACAAGCGTCCTTTGCCTTAACCCTTCCGATTGACATTTGTATTGCAGACTTCGATGGGTAGTTGAAACTTGACCAGCTCACTAAAAAGGCTGAATATAAAATAAAGCAGTAAATTGTTATGTAGAGTAGTTTCCCGTCCATCGTATTAGACTGCTGCTACTGCATGAATTTTTTCCGTTCAAAATTTGCCAATTTGATCTGGTTTGACCTATTTTTCCAACTTGTTTACATCGACAACCTCGAAATCGTGAATTTCGATGATGAACAGATTATGCACCGTCATGACAGATTGTGACGAGGCTAGAGTTGAAGATAGGGATGATCCATGATACAGCGAATATGATAAAGGTTTTGAGCTCATTGTATATGACAGTGACAACGAAGTGCATGAGGTTCTTTAGGAGAGAGTACAAATAAAAGTGGGTGTGGCACTGTTAAACACTGGCGCCTGGCACTGTGCGCTAGTGCCTGGCACTGTTGCGCTAGTGCCTGGCACTGTTAACGCTAGTGCCTGGCACTGTTGCGCTAGTGCCTGGCACTGTAACGCTAGTGCCTGGCACTGTTAACGCTAGTGCCTGGCACTGTTACGCTAGTGCCCTGGCACTGTTAACGCTAGTGCCTGGCACTGTTAACGCTAGTGCCTGGCACTGTTAACACTAGTGCCTAACACTAGTGCCTGGCACTGTTAACGCTAGTGCCTGGCACTGTTGCGCCAGCGCCTGGCACTGTTCGCAGCGCCTGGCACCGCCAGCGCCTGGCACTGTTGGCCTTTAGTGCCTGGCACTGTTGGCGCTAGCGCCTGACACTGTTGGCCTTCGCGCCCTGGCACTGTTGACGCCAGCGCCTGGCACTGTTGACGCTAGCGCCTGGCACTGTTGACGCTGGCGCCTGGCACTGTTAAGGCTAGTGCCTGGCACTGTTGGCGCTAGTGCCTGGCATCTGTTTAAGGCTAGTGCCTGGCACTGTTGGACGCTGTGCCTGGCACTGTTGACGATAACGCCTGGCACTGTTGGCGCTCTGCCTGGCACTGTTGACGATAGTGCCTGACACTGTTGACGATAGCGCCTGGCACTGTTAATGCTAGTGCCTGGCACTGTTGGCGCTAGTGCCTGGCACTGTTAACGCTAGTGCCTGGCACTGTTGACGCTAGAACCCGGCACTGTTAAGGCTAGTGCCTGGCACTGTTGCGCTATTGCCTGGCACTGTTGACGGCTGTGCCTGGCACTGTTGACGATAACGCCTGGCACTGTTGACACTAGTGCCTGGCACTGTTAATGCCAGTGCCTGGCACTGTTGACGATGCGCCTGGCACTGTTGACGCTCTGCCTGGCACTGTTGACGATAGTGCCTGACACTGTTGACGATAGCGCCTGGCACTGTTAATGCTAGTGCCTGGCACTGTTAACGCTAGTGCCTGGCACTGTTAATGCTAGTGCCTGGCACTGTTAACACTAGTGCCTGGCACTGTTGGCACGCTAGTGCCTGGCACTGTTGACGCTAGTGCCTGGCACTGTTGACGCTAGTGCCTGACACTGTTGACGATAGCGCCTGGCACTGTTAATGCTAGTGCCTGGCACTGTTGACGCTAGTGCCTGGCACTGTTGACGCTAGCACCTGGGCACTGTTGACACTAGTGCCTGGCACTGTTAATGCTAGTGCCTGGCACTGTTGACGCTAGTGCCTGGCACTGTTGACACTAGTGCCTGGCACTGTTGACACTAGTGCCTGGCACTGTTGACGCTAGCGCCTGGCACTGTTGACACTAATGCCTGGCACTAGGAATATTTGAAAATTAGAGACATATATATGACACACAACCACAGAAAAGACAAGAATAGAAGACTTAGGTAGACAGGACAGCTCAGCTCAGCTCAGCAAAATAAATTTTAACATTCTTGATTTCTGTCTTCATGTCATTTTGTGTACTTTTTCTTAACATTTGCATTTTTTTATGTTTGTCATGCAACATGAACAATTGTATTTGTTTCCCATTAACTTCTAATTATTCCCTTTTCTCTGTCTTCCTCCACACTACAATACACTCCACAAATCATGATTAGACCATAATTTGCTTCACAATGGTGTATTTTGTTGCCATAAGCTGTCATTTTCACTGAGATATGACCAAAAAAAACATATATTGTCAAAATCCAAGATCACATGGCCTCATTTGCATATTTTAAATATTTATTCTTGTAGCACAATCTATCGTTAGTATGTCCTGAAAGTTTCATTTAAATATCTATTGTAGTTTAGTAATGAGAATATTTTTCATGATATGAGTCACTTCTAAGGATGTCAGCCAAAATGGATTGCAGTGGCAAAGACATCCAGTGTAAATGGGTGGCAACGTAGGGTTAATGAGAAAAAGAGAGACAGACAGACAAACAGAGAAAGAGAGAGAAAGAGGAAGAGAGAGAGATTTGATTGATTTGATTTCATCTTTATTTTAAAATGAACTCAATTGGGCCTTATTTATACATCAACCCTTTTATGACAAAACAATACGCGGTGACACATTATAAAAGCTGATAGTTTAATAGTAATAATAATTATAAAAAAGTAATAATAATAATATAACAAGAATGATAACTGTATATTGATAGCAAGTGAAGTCATGATGGTATTAAGTACTAATAATAATAAGTAAAAAGTAATAATAATAATATAGACAAGAAATGAACAGCAATGTAAGAAATGTTATTGTTGTGTAATCCCGCATGGACTTGGAGATGAGATCCTACATCGACTGAGAGCAGAGAGAGAGAAGAGTCTTTTGGACAGAGACCATTGAGAGAGAGAGAAGATCTGTTGATGATTTGAATGAGAAAAAGGATATACCAATAAACCAACAAATTTGATGATTTGTCTTGTCTTCCAGTACATATATCAATAGCATCATGATGACGAGATCTGTTACATGCAATAAACCAACAAACTTTCTTAAATTTTAAATTTAGCATCATGATAGCTACATGTACCATAATCTTAAATTTAACAAGAAATCGTGTCCTTTATCTTCTAATCGTGAGGTGTACCCCATGCTTAACACATCTATTTCAATTCGCATGATACCCTGAGTAAAGTCAATAATGAACTGTACACACGATCTATAAATGGACTTTGATCTCTCAAACAGATCATTTCACATCTCCATGATGACATGTGGTTTGTGACCAAAGAGAAAGTCAGTGTTTAAAGTGTATAGACTGCAACACTCTGTTATACTTCTTTGATGAGAGGCTAACATTGAGAGGTGGGAGGAAGATGTGATAAACCACTGTATTGCGTAAGGAGTTGGGGCTATTTGGGAGAAAACGGAGGACTGTTGATTTGAACTGTAGGAAGGAACTACGCAAATTAGAATGATGGTCACACATTGGACACGTGTGATTTGTAAAGGGGACGGAAGGGCGGCAGTCAAAGGGTAGAGGGGAGTGTTGAAAAGAAGGAAAAGCGTTTGCTGAGGAGGAGTGTTAGATCTGGAATTGACAGTGCAGCCACAACTGGGGTGGCAAGCAATTGTGAAAGCAATAGAACAGAGAGGCCTGTTTCTTTCATCGTGGGCTGTGGTGACAGGATTAGTGAGAGGCTATTGAACATTCTCCATAGTATTTCGTCGGCCGATTGTTCTAATTAGATGTGATGATGAAGCGATCGACTTAACCAAAATAACTAAATGTCAGTCATTGAAACTACTACTACAACGTGTTTGACACTGCCAGCCACGTCCATCTTGAATTGACTGGGTGAAGCTTGATTTAATTTTGTGCACCTTTGTCGATTATTCACATATATTTTATTTTGTTACGTAATACCCAACGTAAGGTTAGAACAAGGTATATTATTGATATACAATATTGACTTTAATGGACAAAAGTTAGATGTATATGTTTTAAATTGGTAAAGAAATG
>JAXRKP010000875.1:7500-57500 GCA_037039925.1 Doris montereyensis
ATTATTATTATTATTATTATTATTATTATTATCAATTTATTATTATTATTATTATTATTATTATTATTATTATATTATTATTATTATTATCATTATTATTATTATCATTATTATTATTATTATTATTATTATTATTATTATTATTATTATTATTATTATTATCATTATTATTATTATTATTATTATTTTATTATTATTATTATTATTATTATTATTATTATTATTATTATTATTATTATTATTATTATTATTATTATTATTTATTATTATTATTATTATTATTATTATTATTATTATTATTATTATTATTATTATTATTGTTATTATTATTATTATTATTATTTTTATTATTATTTTTTACCATTATTATTATTATTATTATTATTATTATTATTATTATTATTATTATTATTACCATTATTGTTATTATTATTATTATTATTATTATTATTATTATTATTATTGTTATCATAACAACACTGTATGATGCTGACCTATGATCAGAATAGATCAACGTGGTTGAAAACATAGATATTTACAGCTTGTTTCTTGGATAGATATTTATCATTTATATTTTTTACAAAAAAACCCTTGCATAAATGAGAGACGTGTAATCAAATCATCTTTCCCCTTGCATAAATGAGATGTGTAATCAAATCGTTCTCCGCTTTGCATAAATGAGAGACATGTAATCAAATCATCTTTCCCCTTGCATAAATGATATGTGTAGTTCAATCGTCTTTCCCCTTCTATAAATGAGACGTATAATCAAATCATCTTTCCCTCTGCCCTCCATTTCAGGTTGATTCCAAGACCAGTTTCTTCTTTGTCTGAGATTGACTACTGCCCAGATTTGGCAACGACAGCTAATTCTTTGCTTGAATGGGAGAATCCACAGGTGTCAAGCAGTTCCTTTGGTGACGTGGTTGACTACGGAGATTTGAAAGAGATGGTGGAAGATTACCATAAGATGTTGGGGAGGACACCACCAGTCTTGCGGGTTTTGTGCTGGACGGGATTCAACAGCTAATGGAAATTACGATGCTGATGGTAGTATCATTCTGGATGATATTTTCATGAGGGACAACAACGCCAGTGCCGTTGGATGATGACCTAGTGTTGAATGAACAAGTATCTCGCATGTGTGATTTCAATATAAATTTCCTGGGTGATGATTATGATGATCATTATGATTATGATAAGGGGAACATATTCGATCATAGTTTGTTCTAGAAAATGACCAGAGGTTCTCTGGAAATGAATCGGAATTATCAAATCAAGATTTGCTGTTTTGTCATAAACGTATCACTGGCACCAGCCCGTTGAATGTAAACGTATTTGATGAAGAACTCGCATTTGAACTACCAAAATTAGTCGCCGATGACCTTGATGAAATCTTCAGTTGATGGAGAGAGAATCTGAAAAAATAGATAAAGTGCTTCTGAGCCATCCATTCATGTAGAATTCCCACAAGATGGTGAAACCAATGAGGGTGACGGGCCATTGTGAAATCTCATCCATGTTGGAACCAGATCCTCTGTCTACGGAGGATGTTGCAAACGCATCTAACTCACAAAGTCATGTGACAGATGGACTTTCCAGCATTCAAAATTTCAGTCGTACAGACTTGCAAGGAATATCGCACCGCATTGTTTCTGTGAATAAAACGACAGACCTAGTCAAAGAGTTCAGTTTCCAGGTGTAGATTATCATTCTAATGTTAGCCTTGCAGGTCGTGTAATTCTGAATTCAACATTCGGTACTGCCATCATTTGCCTGAGTTGCAAAACGGTCTTACCCCGTTTACCCCTCATTTATCACGTATCACCACTCAGAAAATGTATGAAAAAGGAAACCGTGTCAACAGCAACGACTCTCGGCAAAATCTCTCAGGATGGATTTTATGGCCTTTTTGTTCGATCTGGCCGGGACAAAAAGGTCCCTCCTGCAACAACTCACCCAACAACGTTCACAGGTTCTCAAATTCAGATGATTCTTTTCGTATACCCTGCAATTATCATGGTGCAAACCATGCGTCCCCTCAAAATGCATTCAAACGATGACGACATCGACCCTATCTACTACAACTGCTGAACAACTGTTGGAGCAAGACATTTCACAATATCACAACAACAAAAACCAGAGCTTATATTCTTGCAACACAAGACTGCATCCTCCTCAAAACTCAAACTATCTAAGCCTTGATATGAGCAAGAAGAACAAAAGAAAATGTACTTTTGTGTCGAAGGAACACATCAGAAAAATTTCTTTTCTTGACACAAATTTTACTGAACATCATCTTCCATTACAAGGGAAAGAAAAAAAAAGTAAAAAAAAACCGGTGGTGTGAACTTTCTAAAACTCCTGCAAAAAAGTTAAAAGAACAGTCGACGAGAGAAAAGATGTTGTTCTTCTGTTGGAAACGTATTGAAGAACAGCAGTGATGCAGAGAGCTTGGAAAATCAGTACACACTCTTTCAGCCTTGCTGTTACAAACATCGAATGAGCCAGTCAAAGATGACAACTATTCATACTTAATCCCTTTTGGTACTATCACCACTGTCTGTAGTACCATCCCTGCCAGTAACACCATCCCTGCTGATAGTGCCACCACCACTGGTACTACCATCCCTGCCAGTAACACCATCCCTGCTGCTGGTAATACCATCCCTGCCAGTAACACCATCCCTGCTGATAGTGCCATTACCACTGGTACTACCATCCCTGCCAGTAACACCATCCCTGCTGCTGGTAATACCATCCCTGCCAGTAACACCATCCCTGCTGATAGTGCCATCACCACTGGGTACCACCCCTGCCAGGGAATAAGATTACTGCCAGTGACAGCGTCACTGCCAGTAATATCACCACTACGGTAGTGCTTTCCCTCCCAGTAACAACATCACTGTCTGTAGTGTCATCCCTGTCAGTAATAACATCACTAACGGTAATGCTATCTCTGCTAGTAAGAACATCACTGTCTGTAGTGTCATCCCTGCCAGTAATAACATCACTGCCTGTAGTGTCATCTCTGCCAGTAATAACATCACTAACGGTAGTGCTATCCCTGCTAGTAACAACATTACTACCTGCAGTGTTATTCCTGCCGGGTAATAACATCACAACCGTACTCACTATCCCTGCTAGTAATAACATCACTGTCTGTAGTGTCCCTGCCAGTAATAACATTACTGCCGGTGGTACCATCCCTGCCAGTAACACCATCCCTGATGACAGTGCCATCACTGTCAGTAATAACATCACTGCCTGTAGTGTCATCCCTGCCAGTAATAACATATCTGCCTCTTAGTGTCAACCCTGCCAGTAATAACATTGCTGCCTGTAGTGTCACCCCTGCCTGTAGAGTCATCCCTGCCTGTAGAGCCATCCCTGCCAGTAAAAATATCACTGTCGGTCATACCATCCCTGATGATAGTGCCATCACTGCCTGTAGTGTCATCACTGCGGTAATAACATCACTGCGGTAATACCATCCCCTGATGGTAGTGCCATCACTGCCTGTAATGTCACCCTTGCCAATAGTGTTAGTGATTCATCAGCATTCAATGCTTCATCTGTAAACATGGATCGAAATTCTAGATCTGACATGATTGTGTCTCACAATGGTCTTACTTTCATCAAAGACAAGTAGCCTGTTTATGATGAAAGATTGTCAGTGACCCAAGTGAATACGAAACATCTTCACACTCTTTCATCGGGAAGAGCGGAAAATCATAAAGAAGCTGAAGACAAAAATCTGGTCTCTATGACACTTATTCGGGACCATAGAAAAGCCTGCGCAGTGTAAGTGTCCCTGTGTGAACGTTGGCATGAGAGACAAATTTGTGTCTCTGCGTGTCAGAGACATGTGGAAAATGAATGTAAAGACATGCTTTGCCTGGCAGGCCATGTCAGTGTCCCCAAAAGTGAGAAAGAAATTGCCAAGGAGAAAACTGCAGAAAGAAATGTGGTGTTAAAAAGAAACAACAGCGTTTGCTTCAGAAAAATTTGTGCCAGTTTAGTTTCTCATATCATGTGTTTTTAACTTTTCATGTAAAAGATAGAATCAGTATTCAACAATGGATGTAGTTTTAAATGTTAAAAAATATAAATAAGTTACAAATCCTCTGTATAATGGTAGTTTTTTGTTTTGCTCTTAGTTTATCAGGAAGGGAAAAGCTCATTCTTACCAATTGTGGCTTTGAGAAATATCTTCTTCAATTGAACCCTCGAGTGATGAGATTGCTGGGATTTTTGCTACATCGGAGTTCTTGTTATTTCCTCACTGTCTTGAAATAGCAACGTTTGCATATTCATACTGTGTACACATATCCCATTCATTGTCTATTTTTGTTTCTTTCTTTTCAAATGTCATACACTGTTCTTTCTTTTCAAAATGTCACACACTGTTCTTTTCTTTTCAAATGTCACACACTATTCTTTCTTAAAATTTTAAATCGTACATGTGGCACATTTTTTCATTTTCCTTTCACCGTCTTGTCATCACTTGGCACTTATTGTTACAATCTGATCCAGCCTGACTTGAATCGTTGATACTTGGACACGCCGGAGACGGATTCAAAGTGAGAAAGCGATGCCACAGGTCTAAACAACCTCCCCTCCTCTCGCTGTCGTCAATTCACTATCATTAATTCCTTACAGCGCAATGCTACAATGTGCTACGTGTATACACAAGCGCACCGACAGGCCTTAGTGTGTGATGACAAGATGATATCTCACTAGATCTAATAATATTGTCACTGCATGTTTGGACTTTTTTATGCAAGTTTTCTTTTTTAGCTATGAGTCGTCTCTTCAGAGGTGTTATTTATTTTACAAAACACTACTGTAATATTAGACTAAGCTGAGGCGCGAATCATGCTAAATTTGATTGCCTATCTTTTTATCTCGCTACTCGACTAGGTATTTTTTGTTGATTTAAACTAAAGAAGGTAAAAATTGAGATTAGACTGATCACGTTATTCCCAAGTTCTCTTTGTTTCTGATCTCACTGCTTTCCACTTCCTCCACTGTGTATAGGTTTTGTGAAAGTTTTATTGAAGGTCAGTCACAAGGTTATGATAACATTGATGACTTTCACCTTTTCTCTAAATAAATGTTGCTTTAATTGTGCATGTACCGTTATCTGAAGAAATGTAGTTGTATATGTGTATGTGTTCACTTTGTATGTACTTGTTATAATGCTTGAGTTTTTTAAATTAAAATATATGTCAATGTATGTATGTGTGTAGCAACCAGCAGTATGTGTGTAGCAATCAGCAGTATGTGTGTGTAGCAACCAGCAGTATGTGTGTAGCAACCAGCAGTATGTGTAGTAGCAACCAGCAGTATGTGTGTAGCAATCAGCAGGATGTGTGTAGCAACCAGCAGGCGGTCCCATGTGTTCTCCCCAATCACGTATGAAGAAGAACTGATTAAGTAAAGGCTTTATTTGTACCTTGTCACGCAACTAATTCGATTTTTGTCATTTTCAGTGGACGTTTACTAAATGCTTTATTTTGCACCTTGTCAATGCTTGAACTGATTCGATTTTGTCATTTCCAGATGGAACTGATTAAGTAAATGCTTTATTTTGTACCTTCTCAATGCTTGAACTGATTCGATTTTTGTCATTTTCAGTGGACGTTTAGTAAATGCTTTATTTTGAACCTTGTCAATGCTTGAACTGGTTCGATTTTGTCATTTCCAGTGGACGTTTAGTAAATGCTTTATTTTGTACCTTCTCAATGCTTGAACTGATTCGATTTTGTCATTTTCAGTGGACGTTTAGTAAATGCTTTATTTTGAACCTTCTCAATGCTTGAACTGGTTCAATATTGTCATTTTCAGTGGACGTTTAGTAAATGCTTTATTTTGTACCTTCTCAATGCTTGAACTAGTTCGATATTGTCATTTTCAGTGGACGTTTTGTAAATGCTTTATTTTGTACCTTGTCAATGCTTGAACTGATTCAATATTGTCATTTTCAGTGGACGTTTAGTAAATGCTTTATTTTGTACCTTCTCAATGCTTGAACTAGTTTGATATTGTCATTTTCAGTGGACGTTTAGTAAATGCTTTATTTTGCACCTTCTCAATGCTTGAACTTCGATTTTGTCATTTTCAGTGGGCGTTTAGTAAATGCTTTATTTTTGCACCTTCTCAATGCTTGAACTAGTTTGATATTGTCATTTTCAGTGGACGTTTAGTAAATGCTTTATTTTGCACCTTCTCAATGCTTAAACCAGTTCGATATTGTCATTTTCAGTGGACGTTTAGTAAATGCTTTATTTTGTACCTTCTCAATGCTTAAACTAGTTCGATATTGTCATTTTCAGTGGACGTTTAGTAAATGCTTTATTTTGTACCTTCTCAATGCTTAAACTAGTTGGACGTTTAGATATTGTCATTTTCAGTGGACGTTTAGTAAATGCTTTATTTTGTACCTTGTCAATGCTCGTACTAGTTCGATATTGTCATTTTCAGTGGACGTTTAGTAAATGCTTTATTTTGAACCTTGTCAATGCTTGAACTGGTTCGATTTTGTCATTTTCAATGGACGTTTAGTAAATGCTTTATTTTGTACCTTCTCAATGCTTGAACTGATTCGATTTTGTCATTTTCAGTGGACGTTTAGTAAATGCTTTATTTTGAGCCTTGTGAAGGCTTGAACTGATTCGAATTTGTCATTTTCAGTGGACGTTTAGTAAATGCTTTATTTTGTACCTTGTCAGTGCTTGAACTAGTTCGATTTTGTCATTTTCAGTGGACGTTTAGTAAATGCTTTATTTTGTACCTTGTCAATGCTTGAACTGATTCGATTTTGTCATTTTCAGTGGACTACCGATAGGTCCTACTTCTTTCCTTTCGCATGTTTTTAATCAAATTGCCGTTTCTTCGTAATCCTGAGATCCCCACAAACATAAAACTTGTTGTGAAACAAATAGAATATTTTCATATGTATATGAATATTGTGTTTACCGTATCCCCTATTTTAGGCCGTAGTCTCAGGGTGAAGTGAGAAAAGACAAGAAGTGGAAAGTCACGTTGAAAGAGCTTAAGAAATGAAAGAGTCGGACCTCCCACTCCAGGAAGGAAATGACATTGAATAATATAAAAGCCCCATAGGAACAAAAACGAGACAAATACAAGGAATAGATAGGAAAAACACCTGGCCACCATGGAGATCGAACGCGCAACCTCTACGTCAGCACCACCGCATCTCCATGAAAGGAAACGTGCTACCAATTGAGCTAACTTCACTCTTTAAAAAGAAGTTTCCTTAACGATGTCTCTCGCACGAATCCAATCACAACTAACTGTCATATTCACAGATAGTTTGCTCCTTTAGTGTCCTAGATAACATATTCTCTCAATCTAGACCCAGTATGATAACAATTTTTCTCAATCTAGACCCAGTATGATAACAATTTTTCTCAATCTAGATCCAGTATTATAACAATGTTTCTCAATCTAGACCCAGTATGATAACAATGTTTCTCAATCTAGACCCAGTATTATAACAATGTTTCTATATCTAGACCCAGTATGATAACAATTTTTCTCAATCTAGACGCAGTATGATAACAATTTTTCTCAATCTAGACCCAGTTGATAACAATTTTTCTATATCTAGACCCAGTATGATAACAATTTTTCTCAATCTAGACCCAGTATGATAACAATTTTTTCTCAATCTAGACCCAGTATTATAACAATGTTTCTATATCTAGACCCAGTATGATAACAATTTTCTCAATCTAGACCCAGTATGATAACAATTTTTCTCAATCTAGGCGCAGTATGATAACAATTTTTCTCAATCTAGACCCAGTATAATAACAATGTTTCTCAATCTAGACCCAGTATGATAACAATTTTCTCAATCTAGACCCAGTATAATAACAATTTTCTCAATCTAGACCCAGTATAATAACAATGTTTCTCAATCTAGACCCAGTATGATAACAATTTTTCTCAATCTAGACCCAGTATGATAACAATGTTTCTCAATCTAGACCCAGTATGATAACAATTTTTCGCAATCTAGACGCAGTATGATAACAATTTTTTCTATATCTAGACCCAGTATGATAACAATTTTTCTCAATCTAGACCCAGTATAATAACAATTTTCTCAATCTAGACCCACTGTAACAATTTTTCTATATCTAGACCCAGTATGATAACAATTTTTCTATATCTAGACCCAGTATAATAACATTTTCTCCATCTAGACTCAGTATGATAACAATGTTTCTCAATCTAGACCCAGTATGATAACAATTTTTCTATATCTAGACCCAGTATGATAACAATTTTTCTCAATCTAGACCAGTATAATAACAATGTTTCTCAATCTAGACCCAGTATAATAACAATGTTTCTCAATCTAGACCCAGTATTATAACAATGTTTCTCAATCTAGACCCAGTATTACAACAATGTTTCTCAATCTAGACCCAGTGTGATAACAATGTTTCTCAATCTAGACAGTATTATAACAATGTTTCTCAATCTAGACCCAGTATTACAACAATGTTTCTCAATCTAGACCCAGTGTGATAACAATGTTTCTCAATCTAGACCCAGTATTATAACAATGTTTCTCAATCTAGACCCAGTATTACAACAATGTTTCTCAATCTAGACCCAGTGTGATAACAATGTTTCTCAATCTAGACCCAGTATTATAACAATGTTTCTCAATCTAGACCCAGTATTATTTTTAGAAACAACCATTAAAATTACACAAGTGAAGGCAATGACATTGAATAATATTAAAACCCCATAGGAACAAAGACGAGACAAATACAAGGAATTCCTCTCCAGTAACACCCGCCTGCTATCCACCCTCTTATATGTCATAGAAAAATGTCACGCAGCACACAGATCAATGGCAGCAATAAAGACTCGGTCAGCTGATGTTGAGTTTTTTATAGCGTTCTCGAGTGCTCCACGCTGGGGAAATGTCACCTCTCAACTCAACTCAAAGGTTGTGGGTTCATTGTCGACAAGTTGAACTTTTTGTTGCTTTTTTTCCAGTAAGCCACACCCCAGTTGAGGTAGGTGGATGGATACCTAGCCCCATTGGAGATGAACGATAAAACAAGAGGTCTGGTGTGCAGAACACAATTGTGAACACATTAAAGATCCCTTGTCTGTTACACTGTTTACAGGGCAGTCTGGGCAAATTTGAAAAATGAAAAAATAACCAGTCCTACAAAAAACCCCAAGATTTTCTTAGTTGTGGATGTTGGTAAAATCATATCAAATACATAATACAGTTGTTTCTGCCAAATTGTGCGCCGCCAAAATGCATTTTTTTCTGCATGTAACCGAATTTTACAACGCTAATTATCCCCTCAAAATGCAACAACGTCTGGCTTGATTTCACCAAAATGCAACAGGTTTTTGGAAGCTGTCTTCAATTTGTTGCATTCAGAGAGTCAATTCCTGTGAAAAATAAACTTGATAACTTCTTTTTGTCTCGTCCCAGTGACAAAATATGTCATGCACATGTGTCTGTGTATGTGCCTGTGTGTGTGGCATCTAGATCTGTGTGTTAACCATCAGTACACATACACATGACAATTATGCATCTAGTCTTGGCTGTGTTGGCCTGGTCACCCTTTCTTCTTACCCCTTCCGTACTGGACTCGGTATCGACTGTCTCCTTGATCATGATAAGAAAATCTGAGAAAGGTCATGTGTCATTTTTACCCATGAATATCATACTTTGTATGACACGTGTCAGCCAAAAATAAAAATCGTTCCTAGATCTAGTTGTCGAATGTCTCCACTATTCCGCCCCTTATTCAGAGAAGAATGTAACAGATCTATGAGAAGAATGTAACAGATCTATGAGAAGAATGTAACAGATCTATAAGAAGAATGTAACAGATCTATGAGAAGAATGTAACAGATCTATGAGAAGAATGTAACAGATCTATGAGAAGAATGTAACAGATCTATGAGAAGAATGTAACAGATCTATGAGCAGAATGTAACAGATCTATGAGCAGAATGTAACAGATCTATGAGAAGAATGTAACAGATCTATGAGAAGAATGTAACAGATCTATGAGAAGAATGTAACGGATCTATGAGAAGAATGTAACAGATCTATGAGAAGAATGTAACGGATCTATGAGAAGAATGTAACAGGTCTATGAGAAGAATGTAACGGATCTATGAGAAGAATGTAACAGGTCTATGAGAAGAATGTAACAGATCTATGAGAAGACTGTAACATGTAAGAGAAGAATGTAACAGATCTATGAGAATAATGTAATAGATCTATGAGAAGACTGTAACATGTAAGAGAAGAATGTAACAGTCTATAAGAAGAATGTAACAGATCTACGAGAAGAATGTAATCATGTAAGAGAAGAATGTAACAGATCTATGAGAAGTGAGAGAAGAATGTAACAGATCTATGAGAAGAATGTAACATGTAAGAGAACAATGTAACAGACCTATGAGAAGAATGTAACATGTAAGAGAAGAATGTAACAGATCTATGAGAATAATGTAACATGTAAGAGAAGAATGTAACAGATCTATGAGAAGAATGTAACAGATCTTAAGAGAAGAATGTAATAGATCTATGAGAAGAATGTAACAGATGTATAAGAAGAATGCTATCAGATCTATGAGAAGAATGTAACAGTTGTATGAGAAGAATGTAACATGTAAGAGAAGAATGTAACAGATCTATAAGAAGTCAGATTTAGAGAAGAATGTAACAGATCTATGAGAAGAATGTAACAAATCTAAGAGAAGAATGTAACAGATCTATGAGAAGAATATAACAGATTAATGAGAAGAATGTAACAGATCTATGAGAAGTGAGAGAAGAATGTAACAGATCTATGAGAAGAATGTAACATATCTATGAGAAGTGAGAGAGGAATGTAACATCTATGAGAAGTGAAAGAAGAATGTAACAGATCTATGAGAAGTGAGAAAAGAATGTAACAGATCTATGAGAAGTGAGAAAAGAATGTAATAGATCTATGAGAAGTGAGAGAAGAATGTAACAGATCTATGAGAAGTGAGAGAAGAATATAACAGATCTATGAGAAGAATGTAACAGATCTATCAGAAGTGAGAGAAGAAAATAATATCTATGAGAAGAATCTATAATAGGAACGTAACAGATCTATGAGAAGAATGTAACAGATCTTTGAGAAGTGAGAGAAGAATGTAACAGATCTATGAGAAGTGAGAGAAGAATGTAACAGATCTATGAGAAGAATGTAACAGATCTTTGAGAAGAATGTAACAGATCTATGAGAAGAATGTAACAGATCTATGAGAAGAATGTAACAGATCTATGAGAAGTGAGACAAGAATGTAACAGATCTTTGAGAAGTGAGAGAAGAATGTAACAGATCTATGAGAAGTGAGAGAAGAATGTAACAGATCTATGAGAAGTGAGAGAAAAATGTAACAGATCTATGAGAAAAATGTAACAGATCTATGAGAAGAATGTAACAGATCTTTGAGAAGAATGTAACAGATCTATGAGAAGTGAGAGAAAAATGTAACAGATCTTTGAGAAGTGAGAGAAAAATGTAACAGATCTTTGAGAAGTGAGAGAAAAATGTAACAGATCTATGAGAAGTGAGAGAAGAATGTAACAGATCTATGAGAAAAATGTAACAGATCTATGAGAAGTGAGAGAAGAATGTAACAGATTTATGAGAAGTGAGAGAATGTAACAGATCTATGAGAAGTGAGAGAAGAATGTAACAGATCTATGAGAAGAATGTAACAGATCTATGAGAAGTGAGAGAAGAATGTAACAGATCTATGAGAAGAATGTAACAGATCTATGAGAAGTGAGAGAAGAATGTCACAGATCTATGAGAAGTGAGAGAAGAATGTAACAGATCTATGAGAAGAATGTAACAGATCTATGAGAAGAATGTAACAGGTCTATGAGAAGTGAGAGAAGAATGTAACAGGTCTATGAGAAGTGAGAGAAGAATGTAACAGGTCTATGAGAAGTGAGAGAAGAATGTAACATATCTATGAGAAGTGAGAAAAGAATGTAACAGATCTATGAGAAGTGAGAGAAGAATGTAACACATCTATGAGAAGAGAGAGAAGAGTTTAACAGATCTATGAGAAGTGAGAAAAGAATGTAACAGATCTATGAGAAGTGAGAGAAGAATGTAACAGATCTATGAGAAGTGAGAGAAGAATGTAACAGATCTATGAGAAGACTGTAACAGATCTATGAGAAGAAAGTAACAGATATAAGAGAAGAATGTAACATATCTATGAGCAGAATTAACAGATTTATGAGAAGAATGTAACAGATCTATGAGAAGAATGTAACAGATCTATGAGAAGTGAGAGAAGAATGTAACAGATCTATGAGAAGACTGTAACAGATTTAAGAGAAGAATGTAACAGATTTATGAGAAGAATGTAACAAATCTATGAGCAGAATTAACAGATTTATGAGAAGAATGTAACAGATCTATGAGAAGAATGTAACAGAACAGATTTATGTAACAAATCCATGAGAAGAATGTACTAGATCTATGAGAAGAATGTAACACATCTATGAGAAGAATGTAACAAATCTATGAGAAAAATGTAACAAATCTATGAGAAGAATGTAACAAATCTATGAGAAGAAATGTAACAAATCTATGAGAAGAATGTAACAAATCTATGAGAAGAAGGTAACAGATTTATGAGAAGAATGTAACAGATCTATGAGAAGTGAAAGAAGAATGTAACAGATCTAGGAGAAGGTAACAGATCTATGAGAAGTGAAAGAAGAATGTAACAAATTTATGAGAAGAATGTAACAAATCTATGAGAACAATTTAACAGATTTATGGGAAGAATGTAACAAATCTATGAGAACAATGTCACAGATTTATTGGAAGAATGTAACAAATCTATGAGAAAAATATAACAGATCTATGAGAAAAATGTAACAGATCTATGAGAAAAATGTAACAGATCTATGAGAAAAATATAACAGATCTATGAGAAGTGAAAGAAGAATGTAACAGATCTATGAGAAGTGAAAGAAGAATGTAACATATCTATGAGAAGTGAAAAAAGAATGTAACAGGTCTATGAGAAGTGAATATAAAAAGAATATAACAGATCTATGAGAAGTGAAAGAAGAATGTAACAGATCTATGAGTGAAGTGAAAGAAGAATGTAACAGATTGATGAGAAGAAGAATAACATATCTATGAGAAAAATGTAACAGATCTATGAGAAGAATGTAACAAATCTATGAGAAGAATGTAACAAATCTATGAGAAGAATATAACAAATCTATGAGAAGAATGTAACAGATCTATGAGAAGAATGTAACAAATATATGAGAAGAATGTAACAGATCTATGAGAAGAATGTAACATCTATGAGAAGAATGTAACAAATTTATGACAATAATGCAACAGATCTATGAGAAGAATGTAACAGATATATGACAAGTGAAAAAGAATGTAATAAATATATGAGAAGAATGTAACAAATCTATGAGAAGTGAAAGAAGAATGTGACATATTTATGAGAAGAATGTAACAGATCTATGAGAAGTGCAAGGAGAATGTAACAGATTTATGAGAAGAATGTAACAGATCTATGAAAAGGGAAAGAAGAATTTAACAGATTTATGAGCAGAATGTAATGGATCTATGAGAAGTGAAATAAGAATGTAACAGATCTATGAGAAGTGATAGAAGAATGTAACAGATATATGAGAAGAATGTAACAGATCTATGAGGAGAATGTAACAGGTCTACGAGAAGTGAGAGAAGAATGTAACAGGTCTATGAGAAGAATGTAACAGATCTATGAGAAGAATGTAACAGGTCTATGAGAAGTGATAGAAGAATGTAACAGGTTTATGAGAAGTGAGAGAAGAATGTAACATATCTATGAGAAGTGAGAGAAGAATGTAACAGATCTATGAGAAGTGAGAGAAAAATGTAACAGATTTATGAGAAGTGAGAGAAGAGTGTAACAGATCTATGAGAAGTGAGAGAAGAATGTTACAGATCTATGAGAAGTGAGAGAAGAATGTAACAGATCTATGAGAAGTGAGAGAAGAATGTAACAGATCTATGAGAAGTGAGAGAAGAATGTAACAGATCTATGAGAAGAATGTAACAGATTTAAGAGAAGAATGTAACATATGTATGAGAAGACTGTAACAGATTTAAGAGAAGAATGTAACAGATCTATGAGAAAACTGTAACAGATCTATGAGAAGAATGTAACTGATCTATGAAAAGAATGTAACAGATTTAAGAGAAGAATGTAACAGATCTATGAGAAGAATGCAACAGATCTATGAGAAGAATGTAACAGATTTATGAGAAGAATGTAACAGATCTTTGAGAAGAATGTAACGGATCTATGAAAAGAATGTAACAGATTTATGAGAAGAATGTAACAGATTTATGAGAAGAATGTAACAGATTTATGAGAAGAATGTAACAAATCTATGAGAAAAATGTAACAGATCTATGAAAAGAATGTAACAGATTAATGACAAGAATGTAACAGATCTATGACAAGAATGTAACAGATTCATGAGAAGAATATAAGAAATCTATGAGAAGAATGTAACATATCTATGAAAAGAAGTAACAGCATTATGAGAATGAGAAGAATGTAACAGAATGAGAAAAGAATGTAACAGATCTATGAGAAGTGAGAAAAGAATGTAACAGATCTATGAGAATGAGAAGAATGTAACAGATCTATGAGAAGTGAGAGAAGAATGTATCAAATCTATGAGAAGAATGTAACAGATCTATCAGAAGAGAGAGTAAAAATCTATGAGAAGTGAGAGAACGTAACAGATCTATGAGAAAAATGTAACAGATCTAGTGAGAAGTAACAGATCTATGAGAAGTGAAGAAGAATGTAACAGATCTTGAGAAGTGACAAGAAGAATGTAACAGATCTATGAGAAGTGAGAGAAAAATGTAACAGATCTGAATGAGAAGAATGTAACAGATCTTTGAGAAGAATGTAACAGATCTATGAGAAGTGAGAAGAATGTAACAGATCTATGAGAAGAATGTAACAGATCTATGAGAAGTGAGAAAGAAGAATGTAACAGATCTTTGAGAAGTGAAAGAAGAATGTAACAGATCTTGAGAAGTGAGAAGAATGTAACAGATCTATGAGAAGTGAGAGAAAAATGTAACAGATCTATGAGAAAGAGAAAAATGTAACAGATCTATGAGAAGAATGTAACAGATCTTTGAGAAGAATGTAACAGATCTATGAGAATGTAACAGAGAGAAGAATGTAACAGATCTATGAGAAGTGAGAGAAGAATGTAACTATGAGAAGATCTTTGAGAAGTGAGAGAGAAGAATGTAACAGATCTATGAGAAGTGAGAGAAGAATGTAACAGATCTATGAGAAGAATGTAACAGATCTATGAGAAGTGAGAGAAGAATGTAACAGATCTATGAGAAGTGAGAGAAGAATGTAACAGATCTATGAGAAGTGAGAGAAGAATGTAACAGATCTATGAGAAGAATGTAACAGATCTATGAGAAGTGAGAGAAGAATGTAACAGATCTATGAGAGAAGATCTAATGTAACAGATCTGTGAGAAGTGAGAAAAGAATGTAACAGATCTATGAGAAGTGAGAGAAAGAATGTAACAGATCTATGAAGAATGTAGAAGAATGTAACAGATCTATGAGAAGAATGTAACAGATCTATGAGAAGTGAGATATAAAGAAGAATGTAACAGGATCTATGAGAAGTAAGAAGATTTATGAGAAGAATGTAACAAATCTATGAAAAGAATGTAACAAATATGGAAGAATGTAACAAAGAAGAATGTAACAGATCTATGAGAAGTGAGAGAAGAATGTAACAGATCTATGAGAGAAGAGATGTAACAGATCTATGAGAAGAGAAGAATGTAACAGATCTATGAGCAGAATGTAAGTGAGATGAAAGAATGTAACAGATCTATGAGAAAGAGACAGAAAGAATGTAACAAATCTAGAAGAAGTGATTTATGAGAAGAATGTAACAGATCTATGAGAAGAATGTAACAAATCTATGAGAAAAATGTAACAGATCTATGAGAAGAATGTAACAAATCTATGAGAAGAATGTAACAGATCTATGAGAAGAATGTAACAGATCTATGAGAAGAATGTAACAGATCTATGAGAAGTGAAAGAAGAATGTAACAGATCTATGAGAAGACTGTAACAGATCTATGAGAAGTGAAAGAAGAATGTAACAGATTTATGAGAAGAATGTAACAATCTATCTTAACAGATCTATGGGAAGAATGTAACAGATCTATATGATTTAGAAGAATGTAACAGATCTATGAGAAGAATGTAACAGATCTATGAGAAGAATGTAACAGATCTATGAGAAGAATGTAACAGATCTATGAGAAAGAATGTAACAGATCTATGAAGAAGTAACAAATTTAAGAATGTAACAGATCTATGAGAAGTGATCTATGACAAAGAAGAATGTAACAAATCTATGAGAAAGTGTAACAAAAGAATGTAACAGGTAACAGATTTATGAAAAAGAATGTAACAGATCTATGAGAAGTAAAAGAAGAAAGAAGATTTAAAGAAGTAACAGATCTATGAGAAGAATAACATATTTATGAGAAGAATGTAACAGATCTATGAGAAGTGATGAGAAGAATGTAACAGATCTATGAGAAGAATGTAACAAATCTATGAGAACAATTTAACAGATCTATGAGAAGAATGTAACAAATCTATGAGAAGAACAATGTAACAGATCTATGAGAATTGAGAAGAATGTAACAAATCTATGCAGTGATGAAGAATGTAACAGATGAGAAAAATGTAACAGATCTATGAGAAAAATGTAACAGATCTATGAGAAAAATGTAACAGATCTATGAGAAGTGAATATAACAGATCTATGAGAAGTGAGAAGAATGTAACAGATCTATGAGAAGAGAGAAGAAAGATCTATGAGAATGTAACAGATCTATGAGAAGTAACAGATCTAAAAAGAATGTAACAGATCTATGAGAAGTAACAGATGAAAAAAGAATGTAACAGATCTATGAGAAGTGAAAAGAAGAATGTAACAGATCTATGAGAAGAATGTAACAGATCTATGAAGAATGTAACATAACAGATCTATGAGAAGAATGTAACAGATCTATGAGAAGAATGTAACAGATGAGAAGAATAACAGATCTATGAGAAGTGAAAGAAGAATGTAACAGATCTATGAGAAGTAACAGATTTAGAGAAGAATGTAACAGATCTATGAGAAGTAACAAATCTAGAGAAGAATGTAACAGATCTATGAGAAGAATGAGATTAACAATGTAACAGATCTATGAGAAGTGAGAGAAGAATATAACAAATCTATGAGAAGAATGTAACAGATCTATGAAAGTGAGAGAAGAAATCTATGAGAAGTCTAGAGAAGAATGTAACAGATCTATGAGAAGTGAGAGATGTAACAGATCTATGAAAAAGAATGTAACAGATCTATGAGAAGAATGTAACAGATCTATGAGAAGAATGTAACAAATTTATGAGAAGAATGTAACAGATCTGAGAAAAATGTAACAGATCTATGAGAAGTGAAAGAATGAATGAAAATATCTATGAGAAGTGAAAGAAGAATGTAACAGATCTATGAGAAGTGAGAGAAGAATGTAACAGATTTATGAGAAAAGAATGTAACAGATCTTTGAGAAGTGTAACGGAAAGAAAGAATGTAACAGATCTATGAGAAGAATGTAACAGATCTATGAGAAGTGGAAAAGAATGTAACAAATCTTTGAAGTGAGAAGAATGTAACAGATCTATGAAAAGAATGTGATATGAGAAGTGAGAAGAATGTAACAGATCTATGACAAAAATGTAACAGATCTATGAGAATGGATCTTTGAGAAGAATGTAACAGATCTATGAGAAGTGAGAGAAGAATGTAACAGATCTATGAGAAGTGAAGAAAAGAATGTAACAGATCTTTGAGAAGTGAGAGAAGAATGTAACAGATCTATGAGAAGTGAAAGAAGAATGTAACAGATCTATGAGAGAAGAATGTAACAGATCTTTGAGAGATCTATGATAAGTGAGAGAAGAATGTAACAGATCTATGAGAAGTGAGAGAAGAAAATGTAATGAGAGATCTATGAGGAAGTGAAGAAGAATGTAACAGATCTATGAGAAGAATGTAACAGATCTCTGAGAAGTGAGAAGAATGATCTATGAAAAATGTAACAGATCTATGAGAAGTGAAAGAAGAATGTAACAGATCTATGAGAAGAATGTAACAGAAGAAGAATGTGTAACAGATCTATGAGAAGAATGTAACAGATCTATGAGAAGTGAGAGAAGAATATAACAGGTCTGAGAAGTGAAAGAAGAATGTAACAATCTATGAGAAGTGAAAGAAGAATGTAACAGATCTATGAGAAGTGAAGTGAAAGAAGAATATAACAGATCTATGAGAAGAATGTAACAGATCTATGAGAAGTGAAAGAAGATCAATGAGAAGAATGTAACAGATCTATGAGAAGTGAAAGAAGAATATAACAGATCTATGAGAAGTGAAAGAAGAATGTAACAGATCCTGAGGAAGTGAAAGGAAGATGCCAACAGATCTAGTGAAGGAAATAGATCAGAAGAATGTAACATATGAGACAGCTGGACATATAGGCTCTTATCTTCAAACTAACAAACAACAGACAAATCCAAACACCCACAAACAACTAACAAAACAAAAGAGTTTGATTCCAAACAAAAACAGTAATTCAATAATGGGTTGTGGCCCTTGACTGTCAGATGCGCCCTCTTCAAGTGCACAATTGTTTTGTCCCCGGCCGCATTTTGGTGGCCACTACTGTACTGTATATGACAATGGCAAAATACGCCTCTTCACAGTGCACAATGAATTCCTTTGTTTCAACTAAAAGATGTACGCATGGTGTCAACATTTAATTCTACATGGGATTTGAGTTGCTTACCCACATCCACAACCAAGGTGATCTCAGGGTTTTTGGTAGAATTTTTTTGATTTTGCCCGAACTGACCTGTAAACAGCCAAGGGATTTTTCACGTGTATGTCCGTCTTCGATGGGACTAGATGTTCATCCACTACCTGGACCAGGAGGAAGATTTTGGTTGTAAAAAAAAATGAAAGAAAACATTTCAACTGTTGGTGAGGCTCGAACTCACTACCTTTTTGGTTGAAGGCCGACACAGCCTCTGGACTAACGTGTGCCTGTACATGAGAATTTTTTATTGTGTGAGATTTGTTATTTGTTGATGTTGTTTTTTTAGGTATGATCATGGTGACATCCATATCCTTTGCTGCTGCCCTACATGCCAACTGGCATAATGGGCAGTAAGTAAGTATGGTGACATCCATGACATATGGTGTTGTCAAAATGATGGAACTTAGCAATAGCATCAAGATCACAAATATCCCAAACATCATTTATTCTTTGGGGAAGGTTTTCGGTTGCTATTGTTATCTAAAATAACATCTAATGAAAATGTGAACCACTTTCAACTTACTGAATTGACGGGTTTGAACTTTGAACTTTGTTTAGTCTAACCACATGCACAACTAAGGTTGTCTCTGGGTTTTTTGGTAGGAGTTTCAGATTTTGCCCCGACTGCCCCCTGTAAACAGCCAAGGGATCTTTAACATGCACAGAGTGTTGTCATCTGCACACAGGACCTCCTTTTTAGTGTCTGGGTCTTTGTCTCCAATACAACTAGGTGTCGATCCACCTAGCTGGACCAGGGGGGAGTAAATTTTTGCTCCAAAAACTCAAGAAAGTTTGTCAACGTTGGCGGGCTTGAACCCCATTATCTTTGTGCTTCTGGACTGCCGAGTCACCAGGGGAAATGACGGGGAGCTCTATATAAATCATGCCTGTTTTTCACAATGACACAGGAGCTCTATATAAATCATTCCTGTTTTTTCACAATGACACAGGGGCTCTATAAATCATTCCTGTTTTCACAATGACACAGGAGCTCTATACAAATCATTCATGTTTTTCACAATGACACAGGAAGCTCTATATAAAGCCGTTCTGTTTTTTTTGACACAGGAGCTCATGATTCCTGTTTTTCACAGGAGCTCTATATAAAGCATTCCTGTTTTTCACAATGACACAGGAGCTCTATATAAAGGGCTCTAAAGCATTCCTGTTTTCACAATGAACCACATCAGATCGGCGTCACAAGGTGTAAAAATGGCTCAGTGTCTCCATTTTTTAAAAATATCGGTCATAGTAGTCATACTCCATGTCTTGAATATGAGACACTCCGGTTGCAATGTCTACCTTCCCAAAATCGGAAGGTGAAGTTGGTGAGACAGGTAAGCAATCCACTGTAGTGTATGACTCAATTGAGAAATCCAAACAAAAAATAATGGATTTAGTTTTGGATTCCTGTCAATTTTTTGTTTTACGTTTCCAACTTTAATTTAATTTAATTTTTTTAAATGTTAGAAAGTAATAAGGAGATACTATAAATATAAAATTGCATATTGTGCAATGTGTTTGTAACTAATGTGGCCACACACATTTAAAAAATGTTGATTTGGTTTGGTTACCCACATACACAACCAAGATGATCTCAGGGTTGTTGGTAGGATTTTAAATTTTGCCCAGACTGCTCTGTAAGCAGTCAAGGGATCTTTGCGTACACAGACTGTTGTGATGTGTACGCGGGACCTCCTTTTATACGTTCATCTCCGTGAGACTGGGTGTCGATCCACCTACCTGGACAGGGGTTAGATTTTACTCAAACAAACTTGAGAACATTTCTCAACCATCAGCAGGGCTCAGACCCACTACCTTTAGTTGAGAGGCCGATACCTTGCCTCTGGAGTACCTAATCCCCTGCCTATTTAATGTTTTGAATGGTTTTTAAAAGTACATGTACTTAAATTATCCGTGCATCTCTATGAAACATAAAGAAGTGTAAAGTGCACATTCAATAGTTTATCACTTATCAATGTCACAGAAGAGGCCAAAGCTCTTCCCTATAGTTGGATCATTCACAACAATATTGTGAGTACAATACAACAATAAAACATCGTTATTTTATATTCATTCCCATGTTGGTTAAGACTTATTTTATTTTATTTACCCACCTCCACAACTAAGGTGATTTCAGGGGTTTTGGTAGGATATTTAATTTTGCCCAGACTGCCTTGTTAACAGCCAAAAGGGATCTTTCACGTGCACGTAGTGTTGTGATGTGTACACAGGACCTCCTTGTTATTGTCCGTCTCCGATGGGACTAGGTGTCGACCAATCTACTGGGACTAGGGCGTAGTTTTGTTCGAAAATATTTGAGAAAATTGTTAAACCGTTGGTGAGACTCAGGCCCACTTCCATTTGGTTGAAGGTTGACCCTTTGCCTCTGGACCACCGAGTCCCCAGATGTTATAAACATTTATTTTCTGTCATGTCGGTGTGACATGTATTTTCCTAGAAAAGTTTTGCTAACCCCCCTCATTTAATGTGGCTGCCTATTTGAAAGATAAATATTCAAATTAATGACTTTTAAAAGTACTTTGATCATTTGTGCGAAACTTATCTAGGAGCAAAGGTTCTTCCCTATAGCTGGATCACTCACGTGTCACAGCAATATTATTGTCAGTATATCAATATCACAAGAATAACACATTGTACTTTTATAAGACTAAGGCGCTGTCAAATTTACTCAGCCTTCCGCTGCCTCATTAAACCTTATAATAACTGTTTTGTTACCACGGTCTCTATAGAGTCCCCTTCAAATATACCTTTCTCATTGTTAAAGTCACCTTGATGGCCTGTACATTTCTCTCCGAATACTCTGAATTAGATCTAGCCTACATTTATTTTTGTATTAGTCATTCTACTTTTTAATTTATTTGAACTGATGTTGGCCTTCTCTCATCATTCATTTGACCATTCAACCTTTAAATGGATTACTTCTACCTTTGTTTTATTGATTTTCCACATAATTATTATTACTTCAGCAATAAGACATTGTCATGTAAATTCACTGAACTTATCTCACATGCATTAACACGTTAATGTAGGTCTGCATGAATTGTTCTTTCATGTTTCGAATTTTAATTACCGTAGCTCATCGTTTTTAACAATGTTATTGATATTGGTCCCTTAGATTTTCTTAAACAAAGGCTTCTATGTTAAATGGACAATCCATTAGACCTGCGTATAGTCAAAGTAATTGTATCTGTTCAGAGGACAGGTAACTTTATTTGTTTTGTTTGCATGAACTTGTCATTTGTCATTTGTCATTCCATTCGTGGTATCTTGTACGCCTTTTTGTTATACGGTACGTGTTTTAGTTTTAGTTGTTTTTGTCTGAGAAGGAGTGCTTTTATGATGTAAGCTCATTACCAAATAAGAAAGTCATTACATTTTATCGTATGCTTGACCTGTAATTGCCTGCCCCATGAAATAGTCGTGTTTATTCCTTTGTTGTTAATGTTTGATTAGATGATCTCAACTTCAACCCAGTGTTACTGTTGGGTCTTTGCTGATTTTACTCTCACAGTCACAATGCCTTGTCTTGTCTTCATGCTGTAATCTTTTTCCACATGCTATTCTTTTTCTTATCTCCTTTTATGTTTACAGGAGACCGTAAGATACTTCAAAGTTTGATACAGTCACTGAGACCATAGTGAAACCTAAGATACTTCAAAGTTTGATACAGTCACTGAGACCATAGTGAAACCTAAGATACTTCAAAGTTTGATACAGTCACTGAGACCATAGTGAAACCTAAGATACTTCAAAGTTTGATACAGTCACTGAGACCATAGTGAAACCTAAGGTACTTCGAAGTTTTGATACAGTCACTGAGACCATAGTGAAACCTATATTTTCAATAAAATCTTTGTTGACACTTGAATATTATCAAATGGTCATCCCCTTCCTCACCATTCGTTGTAGAGTTGTTTGTTTGGATCATGAACGAGAGGCTAAAGTGACATGCCGGTATAGTGATGAGGGTAAAACCAAATCAAATTAGACACCTGCGCAAGATTTGAAAATTATAGTTTCAATAAACACCAAACATTGCACTGTCATTTCCTGTAACAAGGCATAATTTTCATTCTCTTTTCTTTTTAAATTGAACAAATCTGTGAAAGGCTATGACTATGCTTTTAGGGGAAAGAATTTATGGGGGAAAAAAAGCTGTAAAACTTGCTACTAAGTTCAGTAGTGACTGCCTAAATGCCTGGTGCTTTGGAAGCAGACAGACGGGCATTTGAGCGAAACAGGCATTTAGGCGAAAGTAGGTCAGGGGTAACAATTTGGGGAAAGGCCTATTTTTGTGAAGTTGGCTTCCCTAGTCACCTGTCAATTTCGTCCAGGATTGGAAGCTTCTTTTGCAAAATCATTTCCTGGTTTATTCATTTTTATTTTTTAAGATGTAGATCTGTAAGTAGCTGTGCAAAATTCAAGTTGTTGCTATGGAGGCTAAGAAAAAGGACCTGATCCAGTGTTTCCTCATTAACTGGCAAAACCCACATTACAATCACGTGATTTATTTAATCATGAGACCTGTGACTTCAGTAAATATGCAAATTTGTATGAGAAATACTGAACAACAAAAAAGCCTCATCCAATGGGACCAATGTGTGCATAAATTAACACGAATCTTACAACTCCTTTGATTCATAATCCTCATGTAAAAATTAAGACAACAGACAGACAAGGATAAAGATTCATAGCCAGATCGTGTTTTGGAAAAGTCATCAGCTGTACGATAAATTTAATGAGAAAAAGGAAACCTGGAAACCATTAAGCACTTTAATACTGAGGTGAGCAGCGGATGGGTTGACAGTCTATCATCACAATCACAAAGACCCTAAATCACATTGGATACGGCCAATGCCACTAATGCCAGACAGAGGTCAATAAAACTGTTCACACCTTGTCCCTCGATCGCGATGAAGCGCCCGGTCTAAGACGCCAGGTGATTGCCACCACTTAGGACTTAAGACACCAAAAAACCAAGAAAGAGATGTGGGGAGTCGAAAGACTGTTCAAGTTCAAGTTCAATTCAAATTGCCGAGATGACAAACCACTAAACCAGTGATCCAATATGACAAAGGATGTGCTGTACAGTGGGTGGAGTTATGAAGAGAAGATTGGTCAACGTTTAGTACATTAGGGCCTACAATGAATAGGTCATGAAGGGTGGTTGCAATGCATGGCACATTGTTGACGAGAATAAGCCCTATTAGATTAGCGATCCGGATTGCATGTATGATAAAGAAAAACAGAATATGTAATCAATTACTGATGTATTTTATGATACTTTGGAAAAAGATGCCTGCAGTTAGCGTTGAGACTGGGCATTTAGAGGAAAATCTTGGTTTTGAAGCGGGCATTTAGAGGAAAATCTTGGTTTGAAGCAGGGCATTTAGAGGAAAATCTTGGTTTTGAAACGGGCATTTAGAGGAAAATCTTGGTTTTGAAACGGGCATTTAGAGGAAAATCTTGGTTTGAAGCAGGCATTTAGAGGAAAATCTTGGTTTTGAGAACGGGCATTTAGAGGAAAATCTTGGTTTTGAAAGCGGGCATTTAGAGGAAAATCTTGGTTTTGAAGCGGGCATTTAGAGGAAAAATCTTGGTTTTGAAGCGGGCATTTAGGAAAATCTTGGTTTTGAAGCATGAAAATCTTGGTTTTAGAGGGAAAATCTTGGTTTTGAAACGGGCATTTAGAGGAAAATCTTGGTTTTGAAACGGGCATTTAGAGGAAAATCTTGGTTTTAGAAACGGGCATCTTGGTTTTGAAAGCATTTAGAGGAATAAGAGGGGCAATTTATATAGAAAAAAATCGGTTTTCACTGAGATTGCAGGCATTTAATTTAGGCGAAACAGACATTAAGACGGTCACTACTGTGCTAGTGGGCCTACATAACTCATTTTAATTTCACCCGCCATTTTGTGCCAACTTTTCCAAACCTTTTAACAATTTTATTTAGCTTATTCAAGGCAGGATTAGGGCAGGGAGGGAGAGATGGTGGTTTTTTCATCCCGTGAAATTTTAATCCTTCCAACATTGTGCATAAAAAGTACATGTGTATATATGTGTGTGTGTGTGTGTGTGTGTGTGCAAGTCAACATTAATACTGGTGCAAGGCAAAAAAAATAGTCAACAAACAGAAATTAAATCATAAGGAGTTTTGCTTGTTTTCAATTTATTTGTCAAAAATATACAGGTCACAGTCACACATCAGATTTATCTATGAGAGGTGACAAAATGCAATCACACATCATATTTATCTACGAGAGATGACAAAATGCAATCACATCAGATTTATCTACGAGAGATGACAAAAAATGCAATCACACATCAGATTTATCTACGAGAGGTGACAAAATGCAATCACACATCAGATTTATCTACGAGAGGTGACAAAATGCAACCACACACACAATTGAACTTTGATATAAAATAAAATATACATATAGATCTATATGGTTTGAGTTGTATCATACAGCAAAGCATTATGTAGGAAAAACACATAAATGGCATGTATCAAAGCAAGCAAGGGAGCTCATAATATTTCATTTTTGTCATTAGAATGTTTACAAAAAGTAAAAGCACACATGCTAATGTTATGATAAATGCCTGGCTCAACTACCGTAGGTGTCATGACAAATTGCCTCAATGTTGTTAATGTACACACACAAAACAACATTATGTTCAACCTCACAAAACACTCATTAGTGTTCAACTTAACAAACTTTTCTCATTAGTGTTCAACTGAGCAAAACACTCATTGGTGTTCAACTTGGTAAAACACCCATTAGTGTTCAACTTGGCAAAACACCCATTAGTGTCCAACTTGGCAAAGCACCCATTAGTGTTCAATTTTGCAAAACACTCATTAGTGTTCGACTTAACAAAACACCCATAAGTGCTCAACTTCACTTCATACTCATTAGTATTGAATTAATGACAACTAACAAAAACTCATTAGTGTTCAACCTGACAATACATCCATAAAATTTGGTGTTCAACATCGCCATACACCCATCACTATCACTGTTCAACCTAAGAATACACCCATTAGATGATACAAATTTTGAATAAATGAGTTTGTGAAGGAATCAATGATGTATAGCCTGGGAGAATCCTTTTTCAATGCAGGAATGTAAACTGTGAATCCAAGTTTATGAATTCTCCCTCCCGTGTCGTTTTCATGAGGTCCTCTCGTCATTAGCCGCACTGGATTTTAATATTGATGATATCACCAAAGATCAACGGCCACAGCCTATGAATTTTTTACAAACATTTTTCATTCTCATTACATGCGCATGGTTGTGAAAAGTGATACATCGTCTGTGAAACTTCCCAAACGCCATGGTCGTGAAAAGTGATACATCGTCTGTGAAACTTCCCAAACGCCATGGTCGTGAAAAGTGATACATCGTCTGTGAAACTTCCTAAAATGCCCAAGGCCACAATATAAATGGGAACAGGAGATGTGTTCTTACTTCTTTCGTGTATGTATAAATATTGGATACTTTAAACTTAAACTAATAGAAAAGCTAATTTTACACACCTGATCTAAACGAAGACTTCCATTTTTCATCTCGCCTTGAAACTCGGAACTTCATAAGTCAAGGGACAAGATTTGCTTCTTTCGATCTTCAAACAAAGTTTAAATATAGCTGTATACGTCCATTTTGATACAACGGACTCCCCCCCCCCCCCCCCCCACCCCTTGACTACACTTTAAAGACTAGAGTAGTTATTAAATTGTAATCTAAAAAGTATAAAATCGTGTTTGCAGCGCTAGTCTACGATTTATTAGGGTTTTTACTCCTGAAATATTACATCATATGGACTTACGCGTTTAAACAGTTTCAGTGACTCATTAAGATCTTCTCTCATTACATTATATATATGGCAGTGAAAAGTGATATGTGACGTACTATTAGCAATAACGATCATACTTGTTCTATGTCAACTTATTCGGTTTAAATAAGTCAAACCTGAAATCTGTGCATTGTGGTCCCTGCCTATGAAGATGTTTAGCTTTAAAAGACTGATAGTGATATGTCTGTCAATTGTCAATGCCATCTAGCTATAGAACTGTCAATTGGTCAATGGTATAAATTCTATGAAATCTTTATGATGAATCTAGATGTTACTTCATACTTTTGATGAGATCTGCATAACTGCATTATATGTTGATTATCTTTGTTTATCATTATCATATAATAATATAATATATATAATATATATATATATGTGACAAATCACTGGATATACTTTTGGGCACAGGAAAAAAAAAGTGCTTTTATGCACACTGTGTGTTTATGAGAACACTTTTATTATAATATAGTAAAAATTTGTTTAGCAGATGTAGGAGTGTGTTTATGCAGAGTGTGTTTTTATGAAGTGTGCTTTTGTCCAGCGACAACTGTAATTAGCACTGATATGACTTGTCTTAATAGAATTAGAAGTAAGAGACAATGTAAGAACAGCAACTCTAGAATTGATAATGGCCACTGAAGTGAAAGCTCTATTGACCTTGGGGCTATTTCTTGATGCAAAGGAGAATACTCCAGAAGTAAAGAGACAACGCAAAATGCTTCCCACTTGCACAGTAATAATGTCAATCAGCAATACGTTGTAGTACAAGTTCATGACAAAGTTACCGATATCTTAAGACATAAAAAAGCTCGTAAGAATACATGATTTAAAAATAGCAAACAAGCATGTTTGCCAGAATGTATGGTGATGCAACATACATTGTATTGTTTTAGTTATTTTCCCTTTGAGTTTGAGACAAAAAAGGTGCGCTGACAGTAATGCGTTGGTCAGTAATGATGAAGAAGAAAAACATAACGACCCACGATAACCCTGGAGACCACCAAGAAACTAAATCAACATGATGGATTAGATCAAAGTGTCTATATTAATATTAACTTAAGGATGATCTTCGTCGTTAAATATTTTTTCGTTTCGTTATTTGTATGAGAGATTAATGAAAATTGAACGTTTACATGTTTATCAATAAACTGACTGTGAGATCAAGGCTGTATATAATTATAACGAATAAGAAATTTAGAGACGAATTTGTCCACTTTCTAATCAGTGCTCTTGTGTTGATTTAAAGTAGAAGAGTAAAAGGAAGGAAGTAGGACCTACCAGCAGCATGCACCACTGCCCACAATATTATCATGACCACATCATTTAATTACATGTGTTCATGCCTTACATATAAGTTGTTTGCAACTAATGTTGCTGATTTATCCTCTGACAAAAAGATGTATCATAGAGTTGGCATTAAAATCAAACGCTTGGGGTATTCTGTCAAAGCATACATCATTTTAACAGGCAACATTGTCAAGGTAAACACATCTATTCTGGGGGAAGAGGTCACGAAGTTGAGAAAATCAAAACAAACTTTCTCTCTTATTTGACCTTCATACAACTTAGCATATCTGTACATATATTACATCTTAAATATTTATATGGCAGACTACTTGATCTCACTGATGAATCATTTCAGGGACAAAATAGCCGAGTACATGTATACATGACATCTCTGACAGGCAATGTAACATCAAAAGAACTAAAATATGAAGTTAATTTGACGACAGGCACGCTCCAGTACTTATCGGTGGCGTCAACTGCAATCACCTCATGGACAGGGACGCTAATCTGACGCAGGTTTTACGCCCAAGCTAGGTAAGTGCTTCCACCCAAGTCAAGAGGGGCAAATGCGTGATAAGCGTCTTTACCAAGGAACACAACTCCTAATGTCAGACCGAGCTTTGATTCTAGGATTCGAACATGGGACCTCTGATCCCAAGTCCGACAGCCTTACCACTCAACCATCAACACCACACCAATGCATTCAAATCTGGGTGTGAAGGAGTTTTAGGCTTTGTGACAGGAGATGCGGGGGACTGTGACCCACCTGGAAAGCTGGCCTACATTTTAATTAACAGGAAACTCAGATCAAAATTTAGTGTGTGTGAGTGTCGCACTCTGGAATAAATATGAACCAGAAGTCGGTTGTATATATATCATATTTGTGAAAGAATTCAAACGACAGCACATTTTAATTTTTTTTATTCCACTGTCTATTTGATATTTGTTTCGTTGGGGCTTATTTTTAAAATTTGTTTTATTGATGCCATGATGAGGCAAGTTGCTGAGCAATCTTGTCAAACTTTCATAGGTGCACAAATGTATATTCTCTGTTTTATTTTTAGTCTTCTATTTACTTATATAATCCATGATGTGAAAAAAAGGCTAACATTTCCTGTCATGAATAAAACCCAATAATCTTCAAATTGTATTATTTCCTTGACAACAAAAAGAAGATTAATATCAACAAAATTTTTAAAAATAAACTGTTATTAGTGTTATATATGTGAATAATTTTCTTTTCCCCTACCAGCATATGTGGTGATCTTAGGGTGAATTAAGAGGAGAAAATAAGATGAAAAAACGGAAGAAAGGAAAGTAGTAATATGTGGATGAAGAAAGGATGCAAACATTGAAAGATCAAAGAAAACAACAGATTTAAAACAAATTTGTTTAAAAAAGTAAATGGCAAGTAAAAGAAAAGAGAGAAAGACTGTTTTTGCTTACTTTTCACAAAGCACAATATCCCTGAGTAGACCTACACTAGACACAATATCCTGAGTAGACCTATCACTAGACACAATATCCCTGAGTAGACCTACACTAGACACAATATCCCCTGAGTAGATCTACATAGACACCCTGAGTAGACCTACACTAGACACAATATCCCTGAGTAGATCTACACTAGACACAATATCCCTGAGTAGACCTACACTAGACACAATATCCCTGAGTAGATATAAACAGCGTGAGGAGAAATGAGAAAATGACGATCACGGTGTGCGTGGATACGCTGTGAGTATCTAAATATAACTTGAAATCTAACGACCGTCTTAAAGCAAAAAGTGGAGAACTTGTTGACATTTGTAAATTTTACATCTCATATTATTTGACAATGTCACGTAGCCTAAGAAGGAAATTTCCTGCTTCTCTATGACTGTAATTTGAATGAAATGAAGAGATGTCTTTAGTGTACAACTTTGCAATATGTAGATGAATGGGCCCCTTGTCTTCTCTCCCACAACTTTGTAAAACTAAAACATTTCATGCCATGTATTTACAAGTAGCCTACATTCTAGACTTTAACTCTCTTACTGTTGGGTATCTACAACTCGAACAACCTCTCATTTCAGCTGGGCATTTTCTTTACCAATTTCAGTCTCAAGATGCCTCCCGTTTGCCTCTTTCTACCCTTTTTAACTCCTCCCCTTTCGCATCTTCTATCCCCCCCTCCCACCTGCCACTCCATCGTAGCTGCTGCTAATGCTGTCACGTCATCACCTCACCAATATTATTTCACCATATCTCTGTGTTCGCGTCTGCCTTTTGGAGTAATTTCAGTCTGTTCTAATATTTATTCACTGAACAACACACGTCATCTTCTTCACAGTTATTACTGATGTCTGAACCATCTGTCACAACTCTATATACAATATGATTTGACAAAAAGATGCTATTACTCTCAGTGCCAGGCAAAAAAGAAGAAGAAGGAAAGGCAGTGAGAAGCCCAGTACATAAACAAACTCGGCAGTCACAACACTTTGATACATGACATATGCTGGCCGCACTGAAGCCCAGTACATCAAACACAAAACCAAACAATCGCAAAGCAGTCACAACACTTTGATACATGACATACTGCCGGCCGCACTGCAAAGCAGTCACAACACTTTGATACATGACAAACACTGAAAACATCAAACAAACCACAAGCAGTCACAACACTTTGATACATGACATATGCTGGCCGCACTGAAGGATTAAGATCTGTCTTCCACCAAGGGTGCAAAGAACTGTACAGCCACTATGGTGGCACTTCCTGCCACAGTTACAGGACTAGTAGTAGAGAGTACAAGGCACATCACTGTTTTTATTTGAACTATTCTAACCATCACACAGCATTGAAAATAAACATGAATAAGACCAGCAGCAGTAGTAGTAGTAGTAGTAGTAGTGGTAGTAGTAGTAGTAAAGTATCCCGTCTTTTATAGCGTCAAGGGGAACAACCTCCTGGACAGGAGCTAGCGTGACGTGCGGCCATCTGCCAAGCTAGTGCTTGTACTCAAGTTGTACCAATTTTGCACCTGGGTCAGATGGGGAAATGTGTTAATGTTAAGTGTCTTTCCCAAAAGGAACACAACATCGGACCTAGCTTTGCTAGGATTTGACCCTGGGACCCCCAAGTCCAACAGCCTAATAATCATTTGGCAAACAACACCACTGGATAAGATCAACAGTTAGATATTTCATATCACGTTTATACCTGCATTTATGCATTCCAGTGAGGACTTTAAATTTTTTGCTTCATTTAGAATTATGAGATCATTCCAGGCAAGTCATTATGGAAGTGGAAGCGTACATCTTTTGTTACTGATTCATTTGAAACAGTAGACTTTTTGAGGCAGTTAGCAAAACCAATTTTTCATTGTCTTTTACGATGACTTTCTTTGCTGAGCCAACTCTGAGTCTGAGGTATGGAAAATATTATGAAAGACATAAAAAACACCAAGTAAGGTTAATTGTTATTTTCTTAAGAGCCAGCATCTAAAGAATCAAGGAAACTTTGATTGCTCAACACAGTTACAAATTTCAGTGGTCAGTTAAAAGGATTCCGTGCAAAAATGCTGCCAAAAATGAGATATGAAAAAAAGTAAAAGTGAGAGGAGAAAACATGAGAAAGCAACAGAAGTGATGGCTGCCATGAAGGAGCTTACCGAAACTCAAGGTTCAAAATTAAGATAGTCGTAAGTCGACCATGATCGATGAATCACAAATCACTTCTAAGGCAAATCATGTTTTTGTTGCATCCATTTCAAATCTTGGGTCAGCTACAATCTGATAAAAGGATTACCTTTTATGATAAATCTTTGCTGGGAGTGAAATTTTTTTATACAAAATGATCGTTTGTCTCATGAAATAAAAGACAATACTCTATACAATTTTTACAATCATAAAAAGAGTAGTGCGTAAAATTAAATAGTTGTATTGAAATCACGGAATGAAGGAAGGAAGGTTGATGTGAAAATCAACTGTCGTTCATAATCTGTTCATCTATTCCGTCAACCTCATGTATCAAAGCTCTCTCCAATATGACACGACCTTCCTTGTACCGCTGGTTGTCCTCCGTGGCAAACTCGTAGATCCAACCCAGCTTGGCATTGCAGTACTTACAGGACACATCTCTGACCATGTGCCGTCCTGTCAGCATGACCCGATCCTGAACTTCGCTGTACTGGAGGTTGACCACTCTATTGAAGAGGAATGCTCTTCCAGTTGCACCTGGACAAGTCGATATTTAATAATAAAAAAAAAATTGAATTATTTCATAATTATATTTACCTAACACTAACATCTTTCGCCTAACATCTTTTCGGCGCAAAATTATGAATATTGTCAATTCACTCTAGAGTATCATGTTGTGACCACAAATATGGAAAAATAAACCAAAACCGTGAGTACAAAACACAAACATTTTATGATTAAATATCAATAAGAGTTTGTGCTATGCGCATGTGTCATAACATGCAGTCAATGTGAACCTTGAAGGCAAACAAGGGGCTTGTATGATTGTTTGTTTCATTAAAATTTACCATGCCACCATATCACAGTGATTTAAGAAGAAGATGAAAAGTAAGAGAAAGGTAGAAGTGAAGAAGTAGGCCTATCACCAGCGCCTGCCAACAACCCACCTATGACAGGGTAAAAAGTGCACACATTCAAGCCTTGTTATGTACCGTTAGCTGTTGAGCAGTGTAACAAGAAGTGCACATTCAAATCTTGTTACATACTGCAAGCTGTTGAGCCAGTGAAACTAACAAGACGTGCGTACATTCAAATCTTGTTACATACTGCAAGCTGTTGAGCCAGTGTAACTAACAAGACGTGCACACACATTCAAACCTTGTTATATACTGCAAGCTGTTGAGCCAGTGTAACAAGAAGTGCTCACATTCAAATCTTGTTATATACTGCAAGCTGTTGAGCCAGTGAAACTAACAAGACGTGCACACACATTCAAACCTTGTTATATACTGCAAGCTGTTGAGCCAGTGTAACAAGACGTGCGTACATTCAAATCTTGTTATATACAAGCTGTTGAGCCAGTGTAACAAGACGTGCGTACATTCAAATCTTGTTATATACTGCAAGATGTTGAGCCAGTGTAACAAGACGTGCGTACATTCAAATCTTGTTATATACTGCAAGCTGTTGAGCCAGTGTAACAAGACGTGCGTACATTCAAATCTTTGTTATATACTGCAAGCTGTTGAGCCAGTGTAACAAGACGTGCGTACATTCAAATCTTGTTATACTGCAAGCTGTTGAGCCAGTGTAACAAGTATTCAAAAGTGCTGTTGACACACTCAAACCTTGGTATACCACAATGAGTATATCTCATTGTTTCTGTCTGATCTGTACACAGGTGAAAAACTGGCGATAAGCGAGAATAGCATTTAAAGGTGGAGGTAGTATAATAGTCATTGGATAAAAGCAAACTGTGCATAAAAATAAAAATGTTCTCAAAAATACATGGTATGCATAAAAGCACGCTTTTCCTGTGCTCAAAGGGTGTGCGTTTATCCAGCGACTACTGTATAGCGAGTTTTGGGTGTATATTAACCTTATAACCTGGAGGTCAACAGTTTTGCTAGGCCTGATGTCCAGTCCTTGTGAAAGACACTTGACACATTTTCCTTCCTTTACTTAAGTTCAAATGGGTACATGTACCCGTAAGGAATGCAACAGACAATCACATGCTCTAGAGATGATCTTTTTCCACTTTCCTGTACCGAGATCAAAGAGTAAATAAATCCGGCTCTCTGGGGATCTACGCCTCAAAATTGAAGTACAGCAAGAAACTGGGACATGCTTAAACAAAGGCTTATAACCTCGAAAACACTAAGTCTGAAACTTACAATAGTCTGAAATATTTGCCGAATCCCCATTTATTCTTCCCCTCTCCCTATTTTTTTGTTTGTCATGACCCAGCCAATTGGCATTGTGTCTCGTCATAGCGCACCACCCAACCGTAACTTCTTCCTTCTTGCTAACATCACTACTGTCTTTCTTACTTGGCTCAGGAAAATGCAATGTGTGAACAAGTAAGAAACGTGGACAAATACACATGCTTCCCATGCGTGCTGTGTTCGCCAAGACATTACAGAATATGCATATGCCACTATCACTGAAATGGCCTTTCTGAAAGCCTGAAAAGCATTTAATTTGATAAGAAATATCTAGTGCCATGAGTTTCCTATTAAGAGTTTCCGAATGAACTTTCATTTTACCTATGGCATAAAGCTAAACTATTAAAATTATCTTTCAGAGGTTATGAGACGTAATTTGCGAACCTGCTGAAATGCTTTTCATACCTGTAAAGCGGGTCGATATCAATTCAGCTCTGTTAGTAAGTGCTATGTTGCAAGTCCCAAGTAAAGAGCCGAGCACCACCAATATGTTGTAGAAAAATACGACCCATGATTCAATCTGAAATGTGCAAGATGAAATTAAATTTTAATTTCAAATAGGCATAAAACAATTTTTTATACTAGATAGTTACCATAGTTGAATATGCATTATGAGAGGCTAAGCATAGTTTACCCTGCTATACATGTATTACGATAGGAAGGTTCTTAACCCAAGGGGTTCGGTCAATCAGTCTCAGGATGACGGTTGATGCTTAAAGATAAATCATTCTTAACACGATGTTCTCTCGTATTAGCAAGGGATACTTTCACCAGGTCTGTGCATTTTGAACACTTGAATAGAACAATTCAATTCACACTTGAATAGAACAATTCAATTCACACTTGAATAGAACAATTCAATTCACACTTGAATAGAACAATTCAATTCACACTTGAATAAAACAATTCAATTCAAAATAGAGAAATTAGCATTGCCACAAGGATAGATGGCAACCTATTGTCGTGGCAAGGAGTTGGGCACCAACGGATGGACGGCCGTGGTGAAAGGTGACAGTGAGAACAGGCTTTTTATTTAAGTTGTACGAGACAACGGCTGGAGTTGCTGAGCACTGACCTTATCTGGAGTATAACTTTGCTACACTGACCTTATCTGGAGTATAACTTTGCTACACTGACCTTATCTGGAGTATAACTTTGCTACACTGACCTTATCTGGAGTATAACTTTGATACACTGACCTTATCTGGAACTGTCACTGACCTTAGGAAAATTGCAAATGAAAAAGCCAAAAATTACATTCAAAATTCAAAAATTTCATGCAAAAAAGGTAAAAATTGCAAATTTAAATCATTGTTTTCAACAAACAGCGCACAATTATTTCTTGTTTTTAATATTTTATTTCTAACTTACTAGTAGAACATCCATTCTCCGAATGGGAGGAAAAGAAAACAAAATAAAGTACAAAAAAATATGAATTTATAATTAAGAGATGTTAAATGAAGAGAGTCTACAAGAGCCAAACTTTACCCGAATAAAAATCCTTTATATTTCAATTTTGAGCCTACGAGCATTATATTTATATGGAAGACTCAAGGTTTATAATGAGATGAGATCAACTACAAAAGAAAGTCATTCCCAACAAATGTGTTGTAGTACAGGAAGACAAGGCTCTGAAGACTCTCTTCATTTAACCCTCTTCTTCTGTCATTTAATATTAAATTATAGAGGGAAAAGCTCTGCATCTGCATCTGCTGAATTGACAGTGGCATACATATCATATAACGCAATGCCAAATTTGATAGGGTGGGAAGTTGTTCCTTGCAAGACTTCCAAAAAAGCTCCAGGTCTATGGAAGTGGTGGAATGATTCTTCACAGCTTGGGGTCCAAGGTGATTGCGATACTTGTGCAATTCATGTTCAGGCACACTGTCCAAGCCAGGCACCCCACTCAAGTCCAATTCTGGAAAAACTATCAACTTGGCTGGGTTGAAAACATGACATTCTGGAGGAATTTAATTCCTGGCTGATCAGCAGGTGTCAAGTATTTGTCCAATTTTTGGGCTGTCAACGTGTATGCTGACGTGAAGTTGTCCTCCAGCAAAATCCTGCTGTACTGGTCCAAATCTTCTGTGAAGTACCTTTCAGCTTGGGCCCTAGAGACTCCACCATCAAAGGCAAATTCCATGTCCTTTAAAGTAGACCAAACCTGAAAATAGAATCGTTGCAACAAGAGATTGAATGAAAGGTAAACCATTAATAATACAGCGGGGGAAACAGATTAAGATCCCAAAACATTTTCACTAAGGAGTGTTTCACATCTAAATATAACAAAAAAATACTGTTCCTATTTTCACCCCCCCCCCCCAAAAAAAAAAAAAATATAAAAAAACTAAATAATATATATATCTATATATCAATATGTCTACCAACATATATACATATATAAATAAAAATGCATCAATATGTCTACCAACAGCTGAGAGAAAATTACATCTGTATAGGTTTAGGCATCAGATTGTATCCCATGTACAAGTAAATGACATCTGTATAGGTTTAGTCATCAGATTGTAACCAATGTACAAGTAAATGACATCTGTATAGGTTTAGTCATCAGATTGTATCCCATGTACAAGTAAATGACATCTGTATAGGTTTAGTCATCAGATTGTAGCCCATGTACAAGTAAATGACATCTGTATAGGTTTAGGCATCAGATTGTGCATCTCTAGATCTATGATGATACCAAGGAAAATTTTTAATAATTTTACTTACCTTTAGCAACAAATGATGTCAGGTCCCTGAAAGTGGTCCAGGGTGCGCTGTTTCTTGGCTGATGGGCCTGGTTGTTCAGGGTTAGATTTAAATTGAGCCTCTATTACTTGAGGGTCGGCATGCTTTTCAGTCCTCATGTGATTATCCACAGATGATTTTCTGTGATGGTCTAGAACGATGTTGCAGGCATCGCAAACCAATTACTACCAGAAACATAAGTAGTCTTTAGAAACTGCCTATGACGGTCCGGGCTGTAGTCTTAGAGCCTTTCTTTGAGGTATCATTAGGCATGGTGTTTGATACTCAGAATAGTCAATAGCGTAAATTTGATCGAGATGAAGAGATGCAGGTTGAGTCAATCAGATTAAATTCAAACAAAGAATGAATTATTTACTTCCTGTATTGTCAAGGGAAGTTACTCTGTGAAATTTTAATAGTGTTGTGTGGCAGTGGCAGTAGCATTTTCCCATGTTTAGCATATATACGACTCCATAACAGGGAAAAATCATGAAAAATGCAAAAAAAATCGCGGCATTTGTCAAAATTGCGGTTCCGTTGCGGTAAGTCCGAAAAATCGCGGCCGCGGACAGCTTATCTCAGCCAGCCTGAGGCAAGTGGGAGGCAACGTGCTAGAGAATGGAGAGGAAATTAAGAGAGGGCATCTATATATTCGGGATATGGGTAGCTTAAGACTAGATCAAGCAAAATATGGGGTGACTAGACAGAGGTCCCAGGGCTGGCTGCAACCAGATCATGTGGACGCGATACAATTTGACGGATGGTTGTGCTGCAAGCATATGGTCTGATGCCTCAGCTATTGGGGAAATCAATCGTTTCTATTGGGCTGTGAAGGACAATACTGCAGACATGTATGGGGCTAAGGATTGTCACAAATGTTAAAGGCCACCAGTGCGTGTCTGTAACTCGCCAGGCCAGGCATAAGATAATATGAAAGCCCCAAGGAACAAAACGAGACAAATACCTTCACTTCCGACATGCCCATTTCCTCACTGTTTGTCTTTATCCAGGCCTGGCATAGTGCCAGAAGGGGTCTTGTAACCTGCTTGGTGAGACTCGGAATAACCGATTTTGTAAATACATTAATGATCACCTAAATGCCCGCCGCCTTAATGTACGTTTTCGCCTGAATGCTCACAATCTCAGGGAAACCGATTTTTTTCTATATAAATTGCCTCTAAATGCTTGTTTCAAAACAAAGATTTTCGCCTAAATGGCAACTGCAGTATCATTTTGTCCAAACTATCAAAGAATACATCTGTAATTGATTAAATATTATGTAACCACCCTTCATTATCTATTCATTGTAATGTAATAAAAGATGACCAATCTTCTCTTCATAACTCCACCCACTGTACAGCACAGCCTTTGTTCCATTGGATGACTGGTTTGTCACTGGGCAATTAGAATTGAAGTTTTTCGGACTCCGCTCATGGCTCTTTCTTGATGTCGTAAGTTGCATGCAATCACCTGGAGTTTTTAATTGCTGCCCTGACCTACTTTAGCCTAAATGCCTGTTTTGCTTAAAGGTCCGCTCTCTCTGCTTCCCAAGCACCGGGTATTTAGGCGATCACTACTGTCTAAATCTAGATCTAGAGCTAGATTAGATTCACATGACATACATCAGAGACTTAGAGACCTTGATCTAGGTATAGCTCTAGATATCTAGATACAAATGAAGAATCCAAATCTGGAATGAAACTGAAAAGTTAGATCTGGCTCTAAATTCTACATGCATGTTTGCTCGAGTTTCAGTTCTTTCACCATTATTATTATTATCTTCATCCTGTCATCCTCATCGAAAAGAACTTCTAGATATAGCTACCATATAGACTAATAGAGATATACACATTAGATTATGATTTATCCCTTTGAAGATAAATGTAGTATAGATCTAGATCTAGATCTACACATAACGAGGGGAAAAGAACAAAAAGTAATCCTTTCGTTTATAGAGGCAGGCCCTACAAAACATAAAGAAGTCAACATTCTAGAACACAAAATCCAACACAGTCGATCTTACCCTTGCTTGATCCCAAAGATCCCAAACGCAACCCGCAGCAGGAAAGTCAAACGCAGTCAGTCGTCAGCCCCTACAAGGAGTGAGTTGGTATCTGAGTGCTTAGAGTAAACACGATTCAAATGATCTTTTTTTGTTCAATATCCGCATTTAAACGCTCTCAGTTGTATGTAGAAACGTTGATGCTAGCGTTTGAGAATATTCGGAATTGATATTAATAAAAATTGCTTTGAACTGTGAATATTATTTTTATCCAGCTGACAACCACAACAAAGCCACCCAAAACATAACTTGACGTCAGCATTACGGCCTTGAAAGTTCAAGAGGTCAAAGGTAAAGGCGGGGTTTGCTCATGCGCATTAAGTTGCTTCCAACTAAGTTCGGTTCATTCGTCAGGTTCCTGAGTGAACATCGAACATCGGGTAAATGTCTGTCATCACCACCAGATTCTGACTCAGGAATGGGGTAGGCCTAGATCTACACACGTTTCGTGACTCCCATCTTATTACTAGATCTAGATTTTTATTTCAATCCATTAAAGAATAACCACCATGATGCGGTGGCTTTCGGATGACACCCGGCGGCGGAAAGAGCCTGAAGTTTTTAACACTGTTGTTGAAGGTTTGAAAAGATTTACAAAAAATAAGCTTTTTCCACTAGAGGAAGCGTACAGATTTCACGATTTCCTCTCGCCGGCTCTCGATGATCCTGATTTTGATGCCAAACCCATGATTCTCTTGATCGGACAATATTCAAGGGTAAAACAACTTTCATTCGTTATTTATTGGAGCAAGATTTTCCTGGAATTCGTATTGGTCCAGAGCCGACAACAGATCGTTTTATCACGGTCATGGGATCAGAGGGAAACGATGGAGTAATACCCGGTAATGCTTTAGTGGTGGACCCGAAGAAACAGTTTAGACCTCTTACTAAATTTGGAAATGCTTTTCTCAACAGATTTCAATGTTCATATATGAAAAATCCAGTGCTAGACAGCTTAACCATTGTAGATACTCCTGGAATTTTGTCAGGCGAAAAGCAGCGAGTGGACCGAGGATATGATTTTGCTGGTGTACTCGAGTGGTTTGCGGAGAAAGGTCGACAGGATTGTTTTGCTTTTTGATGCTCACAAATTGGACATTTCTGATGAATTTCGAAGAGCGATAGAAGCAATAAAGGGGCATGATGACAAAATCCGCATCGTTCTAAACAAAGCAGACATGGTTGACCATCAACAGCTTATGAGAGTTTATGGTGCTCTCATGTGGTCTCTCGGAAAAGTCCTGAACACTCCTGAGGTAGCCAGAGTTTACATAGGCTCGTTTTGGGACCAGCCTTTACAGTTTGATATGAATAGGAAGCTTTTCGAATTGGAAGAACAGGATTTATTTAGAGATCTTCAAATGTTACCAAGGAATGCTGCACTGAGGAAACTTAACGACCTTATCAAAAGAGCAAGATCGGCTAAGGTAAGCAGTAAACTCTTCCCATTTTGAATTGATTTTATCTATTATTTTAATTGTCACACCTAATTTTAGGGAAACTATACAAACCCCTTTTTAATGTGACTTAGGACTGTGTATGTATGCTATCAAAAGTGTAATAACTAAGACAAGACTATGTTACAGTCTACAGGACTACATCACCTACCTGCAAATGGTCTGATTTTATTCAAGTTTACAAACAAGTGTATCTTGTTGTCTAATCTAAACTGAAGAAGAAAAGAAACGGGTGTTAGTCGCCTTAATAAGTGATTTAGTTTAATAATATGATATGAAGTGACCCATCGCCATTGAATGAAATGCTCATTACTGATTACCCATGGACACAGAAAAGCTGTTTGTCATGGGTATCATATGTATGGCTGAATACAGATGACAAATCGAGTAGCGTTGATGCACGCGAGTACTGTTTTTGATTAGGCTGCCGTTATTCTCACCCGGGCTGAGAATAAACCGGATATTATTCTCAGCCGGGTAACATATTATATTACATACTTTTATGTAGATACTTATTTTTAATTTAAGCTAGGTCTGGACTAAATCTAGAGAGACCACTGGTAGTAGTATAATGATATTTTAGCATTACTGCCCCTGACTTTTTTCTTATTTAGGTGGAGGTGTTTTATTTATGTTTATTACTGTTTTTGTTTTGGTAAGTTTTTAAATTACTGTACAGGGAGGCGTCATGGTTTCCTGTACGTTGTTTTCTTTTGTTTTTTTAAAAAAATTACAATGTACGTCATGGTGTCCTCAACGTTTTTGTTTATGTTCGTTTTCTTTCCTTATTACTATATTAGGCATCTAAAATACCATTATTATTAGTATAACCTGATCCGGGTTTGTTTTTGTTCTTTTTGTCCCCCCGCCTCCCGTCACTCATGCCAGCCCTGGGTTTTACAGGGCGGTTTGGACAACCTAATAGTACTAATACATGTAGTAATACTAGTAAATAGTAGTGGTAATACTAATACTGATAGTATAGTAATTGAGTCAGTCAGTAGTCTGAGTAGTCAGTACAAAACTCATCTTCACGGGTGACTGAGCCAGCCCCGCCTCAAGGCACTTTTTGCGTCACGCTCTCTCTCACATCGTAGGAGGTCTACTAGTACTACTATACTATAATAATATTAATAATACTAATACTAGAACTACGTAGAACTCACTTCTAATTGTGGTTGATCTGAAGAGGAGAAACTGGCGTTTCCATTAATTGATGTGTAACTGTAACTGGGTCAATTGTGCTGGCCCCCCTCTCCTTCCTACAGTAGTAGGCTACTACTACTACTTGGTAAATATTTAATCCAAAATTGTCTTACGCTTACAGTTACATGTCATAAACAAATTTGGTATCAAACTCGCAGGATGACAATTTCTATCCAAATCCAATGGATCAGACTATCATATCAGTTGCAATTTTATTGTTTCCGGGAGGAAAAAATACTTCAACTTCAATCAACCCTATTGGTTATAGTTATATACACGGTTGAAAGGGCTTGAATGGGACTATCAGCTGGTGTCTGTTATTGTTATGTTACGGTACTACATTTACAATAGAGGGAGAGGGGTGAATTACGTTGAAAATAGCGATATCGCATGTCTCGCTTTGTCGGCCGCACTGGGTTTACGGGCGGTTTGGACAAACTAATATTCTAATAATAATAATAGATCTAATTGTGTCGATTCATACTCATACGTCATAGCAAGCTCGACACTGCTGAGAGAGGAGGGGGAGAGAGAGGAGAGAAATGTATCCTGCACGTTAATCGCCATTGTTTTCAATTTCAATTGGCTGTTCGCACGCATCTTGCCACAACAAAGGTTCAGGTGGAAAGACAATGGAAGGCGAAAAACCAGCGGGATACGTCTTGTTGGCAAAAATTGGATGACAATAGGGAACGAAACAACAAAATCGAACCCGAATGAAATAAACCGGAAGTATGAAAATACACCCAAAGCTGAGAATAATGCCCCACTTATTCTCACCCGGGCTGAGAATAATCACATCGTTTTGATTAATAAAAGCCCTCTGTGTTTCTGTTCCTTAGGTCTAATCTGCAAAGGCCTAGATTCTAAATTGTCCCGCCAATGAGTGTTGTGTGTATTTTTTCTATCTTTCTCAGTCTGGTGTTTCTCTCACTCAGGAGGTTGCTGCGTGCAACTGGTAGATCGTACTTCTTTCGTTTATCTTTCATCTTGCTATCTCACTCCATTGTTCTATTTGCCATCTCTTTCCATTTATAAATTATTACAAGGTCTATTAGTCATGAAAACTGGGATCAAGCTGAGAATTATCATTCATCATTGATGAAGAATAGTGCCGAGGTCCATTAACATTAGTGCTCGATACTGGCCTTTAATATAGTAATTGGAATGTGGAGTAATTGGGCCCTCAAATTTATATATTTTCTACAAGGGCTGAAAGTATCAATGGATAATTATAATTCTGAAATGAAATCACGGATTTCTGCAGTCTAGTGTATCCAGAAGACGTTTACTGAGATAAAAGGTAGTGGGGAAAAGGGTACATGTTCTTGAGAGGCTGTTTTCAGTTTGAGACAGCAATCTGTCACAGAGACGTAGACATTTATATAAATAATTTAATCGAGCATGAGCAGTTAAAGGTCAAGGGGTTGTGTGATATGTCGGACTGGGACCAACTATTGAATCGAAAGAGACTGACCTTCATTTGATATATATATATAATTCTATACTGCGCGTTATGCAAGGGTGTCGATGCAGGGGACGAGGGTTTGATTCCATCGGTGCTCAAAGATTTTGTTTATCCTTTGTCTTGTCTTTGTTCCTACTGGATTTATATTATTTCATGTCCTTTAAATTCATCACCAGGCTTGTGTGGATTATTGTGGACTAAAAAAAGGTCTGTTTCGGTGGAAATTGAAATGTTGTGCTCAATTTAAGCTGAATTTCACTAAAATTTCACATGGCATGCCCGACATAGATGGAAATCCTCTCACTCATTTTCTTTCATGTATTTCCTGAGTTCTTTTTTTTTTTTTTTACTTATTTGGGGTTTGATGGAGTATGTGTGCCTTTTACACTTAAATTGATCAAAACATCAAACTATGCAGACTGACAGTCAACCATTCATCTTTACACTTAAATTGATCAAAACATCATACTACATGCAGACTGACAGTCAACCATTCATCTTTACACTTAAATTGATCAAACATACCACATGCAGACTGACAGTCAACCATTCATCTTTACACTTAAATTGATCAAAACATACCACATGCAGACTGACAGTCAACCATTCATCTTTACACTTAAATTGATCAAACATACCACATGCAGACTGACAGTCAACCATTCATCTTTACACTTAAATTGATCAAAACATCATACCACATGCAGACTGACAGTCAACCATTCATCTTTACACTTAAATTGATCAAAACATCATACCACATGCAGACTGACAGTCAACCGTTCACTTTACACTTAAATTGATCAAAACATCATGATACATGCAGACTGACAGTCAACCGTTCATCTTTACACTTAAATTGATCAAAACATCATGATACATGCAGACTGACAGTCAACCGTTCATCTTTACACTTAAATTGATCAAAACATCATGATACATGCAGACTGACAGTCAACCATTCATCTTTACACTTAAATTGATCAAAACATCATGATACATGCAGACTGACAGTCAACCATTCATCTTTACACTTAAATTGATCAAAACATCATACCACATGCAGACTGACAGTCAACCGCTCATCTTTACACTTAAATTGATCAAAACATCATGATATGCAGACTGACAGTCAACCGTTCATCTTTACACTTAAATTGATCAACATCATGATACATGCAGACTGACAGTCAAATTTCATCTTTACACTTAAATTGATCAAAACATCATGATACAGATTTGGACAGTCAACCGTTCATCTTTACACTGATCAAAACATCAGTCAACCGTTCATCTTTACACTTAAATTGATCAAAACATCATGATACATGCAGACTGACAGTCAACCGTTCATCTTTACACTTAAATTGATCAAAACATCATGATACATGCAGACTGACAGTCAACCATTCATCTTTACAATTTAAATTGATCAAAACTTAAATTGATCAAAACATCATGATCAAAACATCACATGCAGACTGACAGTCAACCGTTCATCTTCACACTTAAATTGATCAAAAATCATACCACATGCAGATGACAGTCAACATTTACACTTAAATTGGATCAAAACATCATGATACTGCAGACTGACAGTCAACCATTCATTTGCCAGGCTGTGTACATCCCAAGTGCTTTTGTGTACGAATGCCAAATTCCAATTTTTATCCTGGTTGGTTCTGGTTTATATTTTTAACAAAACTCTCTTGTTAGCTCGGTGAATAAGGGATGTCTTGTGTTTTTTTATATAAAGAGTGTGTATTGTTACTATCAAACATTTTCATGCATTATAAATATACTTGCCATATATTTCTACAACTGTACAAGTACACTATAAGAGTATTATACACCCGGACTGATCTCTAGTACGTGATATACTAATATCAGATCAAGTCAGTACTGATGTTGATGTTACACAGGTAGCCGTGAGTGATTCATGTATTTACTGTAAAAAGGAGGTGTTTTGTTTTGTGTTTGTTTCTCACATTGCTTGCCATATAATTTTACACTTTTAATTTCAAACTGTTAGCATTTTAAAAAGTAACATTACACTGTGTACTGCATTTTAACTACCAAAACAAAAAAAAAAAGTTTTACTATTCAATGTCTTCCATTTCACTTGAATTTTTTTGTTCTCCAGTCTTCTCTCTCTCTCTCTCTCTCTCTCTCTCTCTCTCTCTCTCTCTCTCTCTCTCTCTCTCTCTCTCTCTCTCTCTCTCTGTCTGTCTGTCTGTCTCTCTGTCTTGTCTCTCTCTCTCTCTCTTTGTCTCTCTCTTTGTCTCTCTCTCTCTCTCTCTCTCTCTCTCTCTCTCTCTCTCTCTCTCTCTCTCTAAGTCATAGGTAATATTATAAAATGTATAGTTTGCTGTATATTCTACCCATTGTATTATGCATGCAACCCAAACAACACATAACAAGGCCAGCTGCACTCATGTACAGTATTCAGATTCTGCTGACAGTGACAAACACTAACGGTTAAAAAGGATGCGAGAGAAAGTGTGTTCTGTCTGTCTGTCAGGTAGTGTAGGTGTCACACGACACAGCCAAACCGTATCGATGAGATGAGTAACAGTAGCACCACATAGTAACAGCTGTTTTTAGAGCTGCTAAGGGGCTCGGATGATTGGCGTTATGCACACACACACACACACGATTGCATTCAAAGTGGCCAGCCAACACCGATACACTCTCACCCTCTCCACTTGCAGGTACACACTTGGCACCCCATTGCCTTCCACCATTTCTCATATATACACACACACACACACACACACATATATATATATATATATATATATATATATATATATATATATATATATATATATATACTTCTATAAATGTGTATCTCTCTACATTTAATATGTTTCATACATTATATTATATTTCCATTGTAATTATCGTACATTAAATAGATGTAATTTTCGTTCGTGTTTTCTTGTACACATGCACGTAGAACCACTGTATAACAGTATGATATCGGTGAATACAGTAAGTCCCATACTAACAGTATGATATCGGTGAATACAGTAAGTCCCATACTAACAGTATGATATCGGTGAATACAGTAAGTCCCATACTAACAGTATGATATCGGTGAATAAGTAAGTCCCATACTAACAGTATGATATCGGTGAATAAAGTAAGTCCCATACTAACAGTATGATATCGGTGAATAAAGTAAGTCCCATACTAACAGTATGATATCGGTGAATAAAGTAAGTCCCATACTAACAGTATGATATCGGTGAATAAAGTAAGTCCCATACTAACAGTATGATATCGGTGAATAAAGTAAGTCCCATACTAACAGTATGATATCGGTGAATAAAGTAAGTCCCATACCAACAGTATGATATCGGTGAATAAAGTAAGTCCCATACTAACAGTATGATATCGGTGAATAAAGTAAGTCCCATACTAACAGTATGATATCGGTGAATAAAGTAATTATACTAACAGTATGATATCGGTGAATAAAGTAATTTCCAAACTAACAGTATGATATCGGTGAATAAAGTAATTCCCAAACTAACAGTATGATATCGGTATAAGCAAAGTCCCATACTAACAGTATGATATCGGTGAATACAGTAAGTCCCATACTAACAGTATGATATCGGTGAATATACTAACAGTATGATATCGGTGAATAAAGTAAGTCCCATACTAACAGTATGATATTGGTGAATAAAGTAAGTCCCATACTAACAGTATGATATCGGTGAATAAAGTAAGTCCCATACTAACAGTATGATATCGGTGAATACAGTAAGTCCCATACTAACAGTATGATAGTGGTAATCAAACTAACAATTATGATGTGTGAATACAGTAAGTTTCATACTAACAGTATGATATCGGTGAATACAGTAAGTCCATACTAACAGTATGATATCGGTGAATACAGTAAGTCCCATACTAACAGTATGATATCGGAATCAAAGTAAGTCCATACTAGCAATTATGATATCGGTGAATAGTAAGTCCCATACTAACAGTATGATATTGGTGAATAAAGTAAGTCCCATACTAACAGTATGATATCGGTGAATAAAGTAAGTCCCATACGTAACAGTATACGGATATCGGTGAATAAAGTAAGTCCCATATTAACAATATGATATCAGTGAATACGGCATAACGTCCCATACTAACAGTATGATATATCAGTGATTAAAGTAAGTCCCATACTAACAGTATGATATCAGTGAATACAGTACTGAGAGTTGAAGGTAGGGTAATCAGTGGAGTCATGGTTTCATCTAGGCATACGGCACAACGTGGCACACATGTACTCTTCCTAGGCATATTGCACAACGTGGCACACATGTGTACTCTTCTAGGCATACGGCACAACGTGGCATACATGTACTCTTCTAGGCATACGGCACAACGTGGCATACATGTACTCTTCTAGGCATACGGCATAACGTGGCATGCATGTACTCTTCTAGGCATACGGCACAACGTGGCACATGTACTCTTCTAGGCATACGGCATAACGTGGCACATGTACTCTTGTAGGCATACGGCACAACGTGGCACACATGTACTCTTCTAGGCATACGGCATAACGTGGCATACATGTACTCTTCTAGGCATACGGCATAACGTGGCATATGTACTTTGTCGTTGTTTTACTTTCGTCGAGTCGACAGAAGGGTCAGGAATAATATTTAAAAAAGATTGCTCGCTCTAGGCCTCCTGTGTGGTTGCGACTGGGCTGTCGTGGTGACTCATATAAAAGCGTTTGTTTTGGTTTTTTTAAATTATTAAAAAAAAACCAACAATAGTATGGATACATGTTACATGAACCACTGCATGACAGTAGCAGTGTAATATCTGGAAGGAAACCATGTGGTGGTGGTGGGTACGATGGTTGGAGCTAAGGGAGACGTGGGGGCACCTTGTACAGTCAACCATGATAATGATAATTATTGCGCGTCGTTCCGATGTTGAACATAAAAGATGGATTTAAAGTCTGTATCCCTGCACAAGTGCAGTGCAGGTTGACCCACTGTACATGATTAAATTATCCTTGTGAACAGGCCGGTACATTCGAAATCCTTCTCATTTCCCTGGAGGAGCTTACAGTACAGCAGCCTTTTATGCGCTTTGTACTAACACTACTCTACCACGTTCTTTCTCTACGCATAGCTGGGGTACTCATTCACAACTAAGTCGAGCGATGGATACAAGAGTGAAGTAATGGTATTTCTCCTAAGAATATACCTTATGTTATGTTATTAATGTTCCTTTGTCACCCGGGGTGACGTTAGTTAATACGAAGATGTGTTCACAAATACTTTTTTTTACATCGGTAGCTACGTCAATGTCAAGGTGTGCGAGCTCTTCTGGTTTCAGGTTTTCCACCACACGACAGCCAGGCGGCCAATACTACTTCTGGGGGTCGGTCCTCTGCTAGTCGTTAGCGTTATTATTATTATGCCAAATTTAAAACAAGACAGAGAGGCACCTGGGAGTCGTGACCCCATTGCGGCCCGGCCCCCTTAGAGTGTACGGAAGTTAGGGACCGAAACACTTGATTGACGGGGGTTCTCTTCTTCTGAAGATTCTCTGTCTCTTGGCTCTATTGAGTTTCCTTCTACTTGTGCCGTGACGAAGGCCACGGGGATCGTGGCATGACTAGCGGCCGTTCAGGCTTATGGGCAACCGTGGCAGTTTAATATGGAGCTCCAGTAATGTAAAACTGTATGGGAAAGACGACATATGTTCGAAGAGCTTTCAAAAAAAGAAAACCAAAGATCTAGATCTAGATACATTATTATACTTTTTATTTTGATTAGAAAAGGTATCACGTACAGAACGTTTTCCTGTATTTTGTTCCCTCAACAATTGCGTCACGGTTTTTATGCCGTCAAACTGAGTGTTGTACAGTGTACTAGGTCGTTGCTTGTTGCTATTACGTTGGCAGGCCAGTCTAAATGTCGTGCGAATACGCATCAAAATAGATGGAAGTGATGTGTCGGCGTTAATGGCCTCTTCAATGAATGGTCTTTCGAAAGTGTTCCGCTGTTTTGATTTTTTCTTCTTCAACATTTCTGTAAATTGCTTCGACCATTAAGTTTAAACATTTGCAATAGCGTTGTACTCATATGGCCACTGTTGAGTAGCATTGTTGTGTCTTTTTTTTACTGAGTAGAGTGAGAAAGCTCCATTGAGTCGCTTGCCTAACTTTGGCTAATGACGTGGAAAGGTCCGTCTTGACGCCATGCAATTTTGAATGAATGAATATATCTACGTCTGCCGTGGTTCCCACTGGCACCAGGGTGTTCCCCCCCCTTTGGGTTACTCATGCTGCTGTGGCGTCGGTTTCACGACCGAGTGCCCTTCCTGCCTCTATGTCAAGCCGGCACTCGTGGGTGTACCATTGCCACTGTAACTAGTATAACCAGTTCGTGTACTTACTACCAGCCCAGGGATGCCTTAGTAAGTTCTAAGTTCATCTCATCTACGTTATACGTTATACAGGCTTGGCAGTAAGTTCTAAGTTGTCATCTACGTTAGTTGTCATCTACGTTATACAGGCTTGGCAGTAAGTTCTAAGTTGTCATCTACGTTATACAGGCTTGGCAGTAAGTTCTAAGTTATCGTCTCGTTATACAGGTTGTTCTAAGTTGTCATCTACGTTATACAGGCTTGGCAGTAAGTTCTAAGTTGTCATCGTTATACAGGCTTGGAAATATCTAAGTTGTCTACAGGTTATACAGGTTTGGCAGTAAGTTCTAAGTTGTCATCTACGTTATACAGGCAGTAAGTTTGGCACATTATACAGGCTTCTACGTTCTAAGTTGTCATCTCTACGTTATAAGTTCAGTTGTCATCTACGTTATACAGGCTTGGCAGTAAGTTCTAAGTTGTCATCTACGTTATATAGGCTTGGCAGTAAGTTCTAAGTTGTCATCTACG